>SOZL01000520.1:56263-78524 GCA_009733165.1 Naja naja | reverse complement strand
CCCTCGTTCTCTCTGTTTGCCAAGGGGAAAAGAAAATGAACCGGAGGCGAAAACTCCCATTTCCAAAGGCCCCGAAGGCCAAACCAGCCCAAGCGGAGCCGCCGCCGGGGCCAGCCAGGCTCTCCCGCCCACATCAAGGCGGCTGCCTCGGCATCCCAGCCAGGGCCGCTCCCGTGGGCGCCACGCGGGGAGGAGGAGCAGGACGCCATTTTACCCAGAGGTTACACACACCCTCCTCCTCCTCCTCCTCCTCCTCCTCGTGGTACCTCGGCTGCTTCCACCGGGGATAAAAAAAAAAAAACCCCACACCGGTTGTCCTTGACTTACAGCTATTCGCTCCGCCACCGTTTGAAGTCACGACGGCTTTGAAGGGAAAAAAAGCTACCGCTGACCCTTGCGTTTCACACTTACAACCCTGGCAGGTCACGTGGTCCAAATTCAGTCGCTTGGCACCCCCCCACATGTACTTATTACCACAGTCGTGGGGGGTGGGTCGTGTAATTTCCCCTTTTGCGACCGTCGGACAAGCTAGGGAGAAACCAGATTCACTTTAACGACCGTGTGACTCACTCAACAATGGCAGGGATTCGCTTAATGATGGTTATTAAACAGGCCTGACAAGCCAGGCCCCCAGGGGAAGCTGGATTCACTTAATGACTGCATGACTCACACAACAGTGGCAGTGATTCACTTAATGATGGTCATTAAATGGGCTCAACAAGCCAGGATTCACTTAATGACTGTGTGACTCACGCAACATCAGCGATTCGCTTAACGACAGTCATTAAATGGGCCTGCCAAGCCAGGATTCACTTAATGACTGTGTGACTCACTCAACAATGGCAACAATTCGCTTAATGATGGTCATTAAGCCTGGCCTGGAATGACCCGGGTGGGGGTTTTTAACTGTTTTAATTTTTAAGGTTTTAATGTTTATTGCTTATTTCAACTTGTTTAGGTTTGATTTGTTTTTAGGTAAACTTTATGTAAATATTTGCTGTTTCATTGTTAGCCGCCCTGAGTCCTTAGGGAGAAGGGCAGCATACAAGTCGAATAAATTATTATTATTATTATTATTATTATTATTATTATTATTATTATTAAATGGGCCTGACAAGCCAGGATTCACTTAACGACTGTGTGACTCAATAGCATCAGAGATTCGCTTAATGATGGTCATTAAAAGGGCCCGACAAGCCGGGCCCTGGGGGAAGCCGGATTCACTTAAGGACCGCATGAGTCACTCAACAACGGCAGTGATTCGCTTAACGATGGTCATTAAACGAGCCTGACAAGCCAGGCTCCGGATTCGCTTCACGACGGTGGCCAGATTATTTGGTTGGATTTGGTTTAATTCCTTTTTAACTTTTGTATTTGTATGGTTGTTTTTATGCTAGCCGCCCTGAGTCCTTCGGGAGAGAGGGCGGCATATAAGACCAAATAATAAATAAATAAATAAAACGGGCCGAAACTCAACCGTCTCGCTTAGCGGAGGAAATGTGGGTGTGGTGAGGAGCAGCTCGTTTCTGGTCGTAAATCAAGGACTGCCTGTCATATGAATCCAGTTTTTCGGCACCTCAACCAGAAGGGATGATTTGGGTTTTCCTGCCTTACCTACATGGGCCTCTTCGGTCAGTTGCTTGACTTTCCCTTCCAGCTCCGTGAGTTTCGTGTCCGCTTCCTTGTCTGCAAAACACAGGTGGGGTGAAAACCAGCCCTGCGAGGTAAGCCAGGCAGGCAAAGCCCAAGCAGTGAGTCAGGAGTGAGTTTAGAATCAGAAGAGAAACTGGAAGGGGCCTTAGATGTCTTCTAGTCCAACCCCCTGCCTGAGCAGGAGACTCTTACAGAATGACAGGAGTTGGAAGGGACCTTGGAGGTGGTCTAGTCCAGCCCCCTGATCAAGCAGGTGACCTTAGACCACATCAATCAATTGATCAATCAATCAATCAGAATAGAAGCTGGAAGGGGCCTTGGAGGTCTTCTATTCCAACCCCTTGCTCAAGCAGGAAATCCTATCCCATTTCAAATGGCTGTCCATGGATGGAGCACCTACAACTTCTGGTGGCAAGCAGTTCCACAGGTTAATTGTCCTCCCTGTTAGGAACTTCCTCCGTAGTTCCGTGTTGCTTCCTTCCTTGGTTAGTTTCCATCTGTTGTTTCTTGTCCTGCCTTCTTTGGTGCTTTGGAAAATAAGTGGACCCCCCTTTTCTTTGGAGCAGCCCCTCAAATATTGGAGGGCTGCTATCCTGTCCCCCCTACTCCTCCTTTACTCCAGACTAGCCAAAACCCAGTTCCTGCAACCCCTTGTACGTCTTGCTCTCCTGGCCTTTAATCCCCTTCATTGTTCTTCTCTGCGCTTTTTCCTAAAGTCCCAACCTCTTTTTTGTCATTTGTGGTGACCAAAACTGGACGTAGGATTCCAGGTGTGGACTTACTAAGGCTTTACAAAGCGGTGCTATAATCCTTCACCTGGTTTTGATTCTGTGCCTCACTTTATGCAACCCAAGAGTTGTATGAGCTTTGTTGGCTGCGGCCGCACCCGGCTGGCTCACGGTTTAAGGGATTGTCCCACTAGGACTCCAAGGTCCATCTCACCGCTCCTGTTTTGGACTCCTGTCTCTAGCTGTCTCTATCTTCCTTTGGGCAGGAAGGAAAGTCCTCAACTTACAATGTTTCATTTAGTGACCGTTCAAAGTTACTTATTATGGCCGGGTTTTTTCCCCCCCCGATTTATGACCGTTGCAGGTCACGTGATCCAAATTCAGACTCTTGGCAACTGACTGGTCCCCTTCTGTGACCTTCTGACAACCAAAGTCCATGGTGAAGTCAAGATCCACTTAATGACCGGGCTACTCCCTTAACAAATGCAGTGATTGGACTAGAATATGTCCCTTCCGGCTCTTCATTCTGATTGAAGATTAAAAATATTTGGGCTCCAGATATCAGAAATCAGAACCGGCCCAACTGAAGTTTTTGCTTCTACCCAAATGGGTTTTGAAGAAGAGACTGGACTGCCCTCTGTCAGAAAAATGTGTAGGGTCTCCTACTTGGGCGGGGGGGGGCTGGACTGGATGACCTCCAGGGTCCCTTCCAGCTCTGTTATTATTCTGTTATTCAGAAACTGTGGGAGCTTCATCCCTGGAGGCTTTCAAGAAGAGACTGGACTCCCATCTGTCAGAAATGGTGTAGGGTCTCCTGCTTGGGTGGTGGGTTGGACTGGATGACCTCCAAGGCCCCTTCCAACTCTTTTAAACCTGGGAGAGGTTTACCTTTAACCTGAAATTTGGTGAAGTGCTTTCCAACGGTTTGATTGAAGCTGCTTACGCCGTCCTGGATCTCTTTCAACTGCGAGTTGTAAAACTGGCCTAGTAAAAAAGAAAAGGAGAACAAAACAATCATTGAGGGAGAGAAACCTCTCATTTTGGCCCCCTTGGTGATCACTAGGTGGTGCCCGCGCCCCTCGATTTTTTTTTTTTTTTGCTGTTGCTCAGACTGTAGGTAGGATGCCGTTTTCGGACCCAGCAACTCAACTCACCTTTGACTCCAAGGACTATAACCGTGATGGTGAGGATGAAGCTCAAAACTAGCAGGATTAGAACCAGGCGCCGGCTGAGGAAAGCACACCGGCCCCACGTATGGTTTTGGGGGAGCTTCGGAGGGGCTAAGAAAAGAGGAAGCAAAACATTGGTTTCTTTCTCAAACCTTCATAACGAGGTTTGTTTGTTTCCTTGTTTGTCCGAAATGGTGTAGGGTCTCCCGCGTGGGCCTGGGGGTTGGACTAGATGACCTCCAGGGTCCCTTCCAACTCTGTTATTATTCTGTTATCCAGAAATTGTGGGAGCTTCATCCCTGGAGGCTTTCAAGAAGAGGCTGGACTGCCATCTGTCAGAAATGGTGTAGGGTCTCCTGCCTGGGCGGGGGTTGGACTGGATGACCTCCAGGGTCCCTTCTGGCTCTATTCTGATTCTAATTCCCCAGCCAGCTAAAATGGCAAACACCCTTGGGGAATAAAGGAAGGAAGGAGGCAGGTCAGAGGAAAAAGTGGGATCTGGAAGAACAGGAGGAGGAGAGAAATCGGAATTAGGGCACCGTGGAGTAATAAGAGAGAGGAAGCATCTGACCTAGCACTAAACTCCTAGTAATTCCAGATGTAGGCCTATAATTATGTGTGTGTGTGTGTGTGTATTTATCTATCTATTCCTCTCTCTCTCTGTTTTTCTATGTTATCTATCATTATCTCTTTCTTCCTTTTTTCTGTCATCTATCATTATCTCTTTCTTTCTTTTCTTCTTTTTCTGTTATCTATCTATTATTATCTCTCTCTTTTTTCTATCTCATCTATCATTCTCTCTCCTCTTTCTTTTTATGTCTACATTATCTCTTTCTTTTTCTGTCATCTATTATTATCTTTCTTTTTTTCTGTCATCTATAATTCTCTCTCTCTTTCTTTTTATGTCTACATTATCTCTCTTTTTTCTGTCATCTATCATTATCTCTCTCTCCCATCTTTTCCTCTGTCATCTATCATCTGATTTCTTTTTCTGTCATCTATTATTCTCTCTCTCTCTCTCTATGTCATCTACAGTCATTGTAAAAGCCACCTTGCTCCGTTAATAATGGTGGTGGTTCTCTTAAACAATTGTGGCAAGAAAGTTAAGGGAAAGAGGGCAGGATTTACTTCATGATGGTCTTGGGGGGGGGGGCTTGATTGTGGTCGTAAGTCAAGGACGGCCTGTAACCGATTCAGCCAGATGGCTTCAAGCTGCCCCTCTCTTTAATCCCAATTTTGTGCAAGAACCCTTTTGAAAACGGGGGGAGGCCACGCCACGCCACCAAACCCACAAACCGTGGCATTTCACAACACAGCTGTTGTTGAGTTGCTCACTACAGGTGTTCCTCTTGTTTTAAGCCCCTTGTTTCTTGCTCAGGACCCTTCAAGAATCGGGGTGTGGGCAGGGGGGGCAAAGAGGGAGCCCCCCACCCAAGGAAGGGCCACGGAAGCGTGGTCAGTGGGGGGGGACTTCAGGGGAAAACCCGCCTCTGAACCAAGAAGCCCACCTTTCATCCGGGGGGCCTCGTCATCTTCCCCGTCAAACGCCATGGCCAGATCCTGGTAGTCTCGGATCATCTTGAAGTCCCTTTCCCAGACACCTGGAAGCACAATGCAAGGGTCACAAGACCACACCCACACCCACACCCACACACGGTTCGTGGACCGTTGGGCCCTTATTGTGCTGGAACTGCTTTCTTGCAGGCGCTTCTAGGAAGCATTGATGATGTTCCCTAGATGGGTCATGAAACGTCTGAAAGACAACAGCCAAGCTCAGAGAGCATCTTCCTTCCTTCCTTCCTTCCTTCCTTCCTTCCTTCCTTCCTTCCTTCCTTCCTTCCTTCCTTCCTTCCTTCTTTCCTTCCTTCCTTCTTTCCTTTCTTTCTTTCCTTTCTTTCTTTCTTTCTTCTTTCCTTCCTTCCTTCCTTCTTTCCTTCTTTCTTTCTTTTCTTTCTTTCTTTCCTTCCTTCTTTCCAGTCTTTCTTTTCTTTCTTTCCTTCCTTCCTTCCCTCCCTCCCTCCCTTCATCCATCCATCCTCTTCCTCCTCCCTCCATTCTACAAATCCCCCTCCCTTCCAGCACCGATGATGTTATCTAGTTGGGTGATGCAAGAAAACAGCCAAGCTCAGAGACGTCCTTTTTTTCTTTCTTTCTTTCTTTCTTTCTTTCTTTCTTTTTTTTTCTTTCTTTCTTTCTTTCTTTCTTTCTTTCTTTCTTTCTTTCTTTTCTTCCTTCCTTCTTTCCTTCCTCCTTTCTTTCTTTCCTTTCTTTCTTTCTTTCCTTCCTTCCTTCTTTCCTTCCTCCTTTCTTTCTTTCTTTCTTTCTTTCTTTCTTTCTTTCTTTCTTTCCTTCCTTCCTTCCTTCCCTCCCTCCCTTCATCCATCCATCCTCTTCCTCCTCCTCCACCATTCTACAAATCCCCCTCCTTCCAGCTTTGATGATGTTATCTAGTTGGGTCATGCAAGAAAACAGCCAAGCTCAGAGACGTCCTTTCTTTCTTTCTTTCTTTCTTTCTTTCTTTCTTTTTCTTTCTTTCTTTCTTTCTTTCTTTCTTTCTTTCCTTCTTCCCTCCTCCTCCTCCCCACTCCCTTCCAGCTCTGATGATGTTTCCTAGTTGGGCCATGAAATGTCTGCAAGCCCAGAGAGCTCCAAGGATCCCACAGTCCTTTTCCTCCTCCTCCTCCTCCTCCTCCTCCTCCTCCTCCTCCTCCTCCTCCTCCTCCTCTCTCCCTCCCTCCCTCCCTCCCTCCCTCCTCCTCCTCCTCCTCCTCTCCACACACCCAACACCCTCCTAGCATTGATGATGTTCCCTAGTTGGGCCATGAAAGGCCTGCAAGGAAGCCCCCAGGCCCAGAGAGCACCAAGGAGCCCTCGCTTAATCCCTGAGCCACAGATATTCTACTTTATTGCTTTCGAACCTCTGAGGCTCTGTCTGTAGGGCCTCCTTAGCCTCAAACGCCTTCTCCTGGCCTTCGGGTCAAGGAAGGGCCTCGGGGCTCCATCGGCTCCCCTTCCTGGCAGCGGAACGACCTGCCTCCAGAGGCTGTGGGTGCCGCAACCCTGGAGGTTTTTTTTTTTAAAGACAACCCTTTCTCTGAAACAGTGTAAGGTCTCCAGCTTGAACAGGGGTTGGACTAGATGACCTCCAAGGTCCCTGGCCACTCTTGTTATTCTGTGTTATTTCGATCCACGGTTCCCAAAACTCCTGGCAGCTCTTCCCTCCACCCCTCCCTCGGCACAAACAACCCAAGAACTGCGAACGAAGAAGTCTCTCCGGAGGGACCTTCTGCAGAACCTCTGAAGGTCCCACCAAGCCCACCACCACCACCCCGACATTCCCACCCCCCACCCCACGTTCCCTTCTTTCCTTTTGGCCGGAAAGGCAGGCCCTCTCAAAAGTGCCTTGGAAGAAGAGGAGAAGCCTGCAAAACCAATATTTTTTTTTTAGAATTTAAAAATAAACTTTATTAAAGATTTAAAAATATATACAAATAATCCAACATATTTTGTTAAAAATGAAACCGATGAGAAAGACAAAACCAATAAACATGAAACATATATATTTCTAATTTAAATAAGACGGTGTGTTCTTTTCACGAAAAGTTTCCTCATGTTCATTTCCTCTTTCTGGTAAATATTCTTAATCTCACCCCTTTATTCTTTTCCTTTCTATTTATTCACTGGGTTTTATCCTTAATCCAATTGTACCAGTTTCCCCCAAACTGTACAATCTTTTGAGTCTGCCTTGTCTTTTAGTTTTTGGGTAAGTATTTCCATTTTGGCACAGTCCTAGGTTACCAGATTGTTTGTTGTCATCCGATCCCCTTTCCAACACTGTGCAAAAGCTGTTCTTGCTGTGGTGATTATGTGCAGAATTAAATATTTCATCTCTAATTCTAATTTTTAAGAGGGCTTGTTGCCTTCCACTCAGCTGTTTGGCCCTCCAGCCTCTGTCTCCATCTCCTGAGAGCCCAAATTGTCAGAGACGGTTCCCTTGCGGTGCCAAAGGGGAAACCGTGGCAAACACCACCAACAAGCCAACATGGCTTCTCTCCCGGAAGAGAACCGCAGCGACCCCAGAGGTGACTTCTAAACCGTTCACCTTGCTTTATTTGCCATGGGTGACACGGCCCCTGTCCTTTCCCACTGGGTGGTTTATTATTTTTTTCTTTTCTAAATGGCTATGTATGTCCCCCCCACATCCCCTTTACCCCTCAAAGCCCACCCACCCACCCTCAATTCTCATGCAAGCCAAAGACAATCCTCAGGGACACATAATCCTATAATCTGAGGGGTCCTTGGTGGCCTCTGAGCTTGGAGAGGTTTCCTTGCAGGCGTTTCAGGACCCAAAGCGGGTAAAATCATCAGTGCAAGAAAACCAACAAGCTCAGAGAGTACCTAAGACCCCATAATCTTCCTCCTCCTTCCTCTCCACAAACCCTTTCTAGCACTGATGGTGTTCCCTAGTTGGGTCACGAAATGTCTGCAGGAAAACCAGCAAGTTCAGAGACCCCCAAGGACCCCAGATATTATTCTTTTTCTTTTTCTCCTTCTTCTTCTCCTTCTTCTTCTCCTTCTTCTTCTTCTTCTTCTTCTTCTTCTTCTTCTTCTTCTTCTTCTTCTTCTTCTTCTTCTTCTTCTTCCTCTTCCTCCTCCTCCTCCTCCTCCTCCTTTTCCTCCTCCCAAACATTAAGGCCCCACAATCTTCTTTCCTCCTCCTCCTCCTCTCACAAATCCTTTTCTAGCACTGATGATGTTCCCTAGTTGGGTCATGAAATGTCTGCAGGAAAACCAGCAAGTTCAGAGACCCCCAAGGACCCCAGATATTATTATTATTATTCTTTTTCTTTTTCTCCTTCTTCCTCTTCTTCTTCTTCTTCTTCCTCTTCCTCTTCCTCCTCCTCCTCATCCTCCACCCTCCTCCTCCTCCCAAACATTAAGGCCCCACAATCTTCTTTCCTCCTCCTCCTCCTCTCACAAATCCTTTTCTAGTGCTGATGATATTCCCTAGTTGGGTCATGAAATGTCTGCAAGAAAACCAGCAACAAAACCAACAAGCTCAGAGAGCACCTAAGACCCCATAATCTTCCTCCTCCTTCTTCTCCACAAACCCTTTCTAGCGCTGATGGCGTTCCCCAGCTGGGTCACGAGACGTGGGCCAGAAAAACCAACCGTGCTTGGAGAGCCTCCCACCCACCCCTCCTTTGAACCCCCAGCTGCAAATATTCCCCTTTTTTTTCTTTTCACCTTTTAAAAATAAATCTCCCTTCCTCTTTTCTGCCTTTGAAGCCATGGCCTTGTTTTCCTCTTCCTTCTCATGTTCTTTTTTCCTTTCTGCAGGAAGACGCCTGGCTCCGCTAGTCCAAGGCCAAACCCCCCACCCCATTCTCCCCAAAACCAACCCAGAGAAGAAAGGAATCCCACCTGCAACGGGGATGATGCTAGTCCTGGTTGAGATTCGAAGGGGAACTGCGGAGGTTTCTCTTTCTGGCCCAACTTTCTCTTTTCCACCCCCCACCTCTGTTGATCTTTGCCCTGTCAATATGTTCTTCCTGTGGGGACGAGTTTCAAACTTTGTCCAAGTTTGCTTAAAAGAGAAGTCGCCCCCACCTTATATTGGGCTCTTATATTGTTCAGCCCCTCCCTCGGCTCTGGGGTCACCCCACCCCCCTTGAAAATAGCATTTCCCCAAACGGAGGAACCGAAATCGTCCTAAGATTAACACAATAGTTTAGTTTAGTTCACTTTATTGTCCTTGCAGCTCATACAATGAAATTTTATTTATTTATTTATTTATTTATTTATTTATTTATTTATTCGACTTATGTGCCGCCCCCTCTCCAAAAAGGACTCAGGGCAGCTCAGAGCTAAAAATACAACGATAAATAAATTAATTAAAAGTATATTAAACAAGTTAAGCCGAATTGAAAATCAAAACCCATAGTTAAAATAGGACCAACCCCAGATTGAAACGCCATCTTCAGTGCACATTATGACTATGAAAATAAACACAAACACACATCCTTCGCATTCCATACATTGAACTGAAAACCCCTGATATGGCATGAATATTGCACTCTACAGTAGAATTCAACAGACCTCCTGCCCTGGGATAGAAGCTGTTTTTCAGCCTATTTGCACACTGGCAACTAAAAATCAGAACACTACATAAAAAAACGGAGAGGATACGACCTCATAGACGACCCGCACTCTGTGAAGGACCTAGGAGTACTCATTGCAAAAGATCTAAGCCCCAGAGCTCATTGTAACAGCATTGCCAAAAAGGCACTAAGAGTAGAACAGAGTAGAATAGAACAGAATAGAATAGAATAGGAATAAAATAGAAAATAGAGTAGAATAGAATGAATAATAAAATATAGACTTAAAATAGAATAGAATGGAAAGAATAGAATAGGATAGAAATAGAATAGAATATAGAATAGAACAGAATATAGAATAGAATGAATAATAAAATATCGAATTAGAAGAGAAGAGAAGAGAGAATGGAATGGAATAGAGTAGAACAGAACAGAACAGAACCAAACAGAATAGAACATTAGAATAGAATAGAATAGAATAGAATATTGGAATGAAGAATAGAATGGAATGGAATGGAATGGAATGGAATGGAATGGAATGGAATGGAATGGAATGGAAGAGAAGAAGAGGAAGGGTGTGATTGGATATACCAGAATTTGTCTTTGGTGCATGTACACATAAGAAAAAATAAAATACATTCATCAAGAATCATAAAAAACTGTAGTGATAGTCATAGGTTACTAATAAGTCATTTATGAAGATTATCGAAGAGTCCTGGGCCTAAGACAGAACCTTGTGGCACCCCACAGCTTGCTTCCCTCCATGTAGACTTAGACCCATTAAGGACTACTCATCGAGTATGGTTTGTCAGCCAGTTGCAAGTCCAACTGGTGGTGGTGCTATCCATTCCACTTTTTTCTAGCTTACTAAAGAGTAGGTTGTGGTCTACTTTGTCGAATGCCTTGCTGAAATCTAAATACATTATGTCCACAGTATTTTGCTGGTCTACTAATTTAGTCACTTCGTTGAAGAATGAAATAAGATTGGTTTGGCATGATCTGTTCTTAGCAAACCCATGCTGACTGCTAGTTATTACTTTACTTGTTTCTAGATGTTGCCAGATCTGTTTTTTATTATCTTTCTAGTATCTTCCTGGGTATTGATGCTAGGCTGATTGGTCTGCAGTTTCCTGGGTCTGTTTTTCTTTCCTTTTTTGAAGATGCAACTGGGGGTTTCCTGACAGACGTTTCATGACCCAACTAGGGAATATCATCTGTGCTTGAAGGGAGTGGGATTTGTAGGGAGGAGGAGGTAGAGTACAAGGACTGGGGGAGGGCTTGCTGCAAGTAGACCACCAAGCTCAGAAAGTCCCAAGGATCCCACAGTCCTCCTCCTCTTCCCCCTCCCACTCCACTCCACAAACCCCCCTCCCTTCTAGCCCTGATGATGTTCCTTAGTTGGGTCATGAGACATCTGCAAGAAAACCACCCAGCTCAGAGACCCCCAAAGCTCAAAGCTCCAACCTTGAGCTACCCAATATTCTCTTCCATTGGAATAATTATTTCTGGGGATTCTCCCCCCATACACACACACACACACACACACACACACACACACACACACACACAAAATAAATAAGGAATCTACAGCAGCGTTTTTCAATCTTGGCTAATTTTAAGATGGGTGGGTGCATGGGTTCCATTTTAGGACCTTAAGTGACCTCCCCCTCCAGATCCCTCTGTGTGAGTGTGTATGTGTGTGTTTGTGTGTCCCAGCTTTACAACCAACTTTTCCATCTTTGGCGTGGATCCTGTCCAGATTTGGAGGGGGACTTTCCGCTGGCAAAACTGAACGCCAGTTTGGCCTTGCAACCACAGGGCTGAAGTTGGACCTTCATGACTCATCACATGGGACAACCATATTTTTGCAAAAATGTGCTGATGGACAAAGTGCCAGGCTTTCCTGGAACTCCCTCAGCAGATGCTGAGTTCTAGTTCAACCCCTCCCAGTCACTGGGGATGAAGGAAGTCCCTCGTGTTGCTGGTAGAATGTTCTACAGGGACAACTTCTCACCCTTGTTGCAACTTCACTGACACTCAGAGGTCTCCAAAGCGGGCAAATTTAAGACTTGTTGGACAGGGGTGGTGGGCTACCCAAAAAATTTAGCAACCAGTTCTCTGTCCAGTTGCTGAGTGGCCATGGGCATGGTGGGCGTGGCCTGCACCACCCTGGCATGGGAGTGGGCACTGCTCTTCTGCTCTGACCCAAACCTTGTTGCAAGGAAACAAAAAACACAAAACAGAAATAACAGCAAAACCTTTTAATGATTCTTTGCAACTTCTGTTCCTTCCCAGTTAAAAGGCTGTTTCAAATTAATTGCCTCCGATAAGAATGAGACTTGCCAAGGTGGTGCAAGGCTGCCAAGAACCCTAGATAAAGTTACTATGAACTAGTTCCAACACAAAGAGTCTCGGAATTACAATCGAGACAAGATTTGAAAGATCAAGGAATAGATATTGAGTGGTGGGCTTATTTACAACTTCAATCGAGATATTCGAAGGATACGAAAGAGTGGGGAATTAGCAAATGTAAAACAAAATTAGATGAAGTATTATTAGGAACTGATGAGAAATTGATAAAAAACAATTTATAAAGTTTTATTGGAAGCCAAATTAGAGGAAGAAAAAGTAAAGGAAATGATGATGGTATGGATGAAGAATTTTGGATATAGTATAAATTTAGATGATTGGCAAATATTATGGGAAAGAAACAAAAAAAATGACTGGCTATACCATTTAAAGAAAACTTATATAAACTATTGTACAGATGGCACATGGCTCCATCAAGACTGGCAACAATGTACCCAAAACTTTCCCCTACAAAGAAAAAGGAACAACCGCTGAGAATGTAAACATACTATTTTTATATGTGATTTAGCAACATAACACAAAGATGTGGGTTAGGAGGATTGTACTGTGTTCAATATTTTTAATGTTTCTTTTTGTGTCTGTTTGTGTTTGTTCAATAAAACTTGATTTTGAAAAAATTAAAAAAAAAACTACAAAGAATCTCCAAACACCAACCAAGATATTCCTAACGTCCACAAGGCTTGAGTGCAAAAACTTCTTTTGCTTCCTGCAAAGAACTCCGGTTTCTCAGGCTGGCTTTTATCCCTTAAGGGAGGGGCCATCACCTTGCAGCCTTACTCCCGAGTTGACCGTGGCTGCTGCAGCTGCTCTTTCCTTCGAGCAGCCCTGCGTGCACACGCACTGGGCACAAGCTCCTCAGGGACCCTCTTCATCACTGCTGCCAGCCTCCACAATCTCCAAAGGCAGCACCCCACTCCCTGAGGGTCCTGGCCCCGTCCCTGCATCACACACAGGCCCCTCAACTGAGTCCTCGGTCTCCGAGACCTCAGCCATCTGCACCGGCTGCTGACGAGCCACAACATCTTCTCTGCACTTTTTCCAGAGTCTCAACATCTTTTTAATAATACTCCAATCGTATAAATCTTTCACCTTTAAAAAAAAAAAATAACAGTGACCAAAACTGGATGCAGTATTCCAGGTGTGGTCTTACCAAGGTGATCTTGATTCTATCCCTCTGTTAATGCAACCTAAGATTGCATTGGCCTTTTGGACAGCCGCAGCATCCAGCTGGCTCATCTTTAAGCGATCATCCACTAAGAATCCAAGATCCCTCTTGCAGTCAGGTACCATCTCTCCTGTACTTGTGCACCTGTTTTTTTTTCTTGCCTACGTGTAGGACTTTACTTTTCTCTATGTTGAATTTCATGTTGTTAGATAGGTCCCAGTGTTCTAGTCTGTCAAGATCCCTCTGGATCTTGAGCCTCTCTTCTTGGGTGTTGGCTATTCCTGCCAGCTTAGTATCATCTGCAAATTTGGTAGTTCCCTTCTTCCTCCTCTAAGTCATTAATGAAGATATTGAAGAGTCCTGGGCCTATGGTAGAACCTTGTGGCACCCCACTGCTTACTTCCCTCCATGTAGACGTAGGCCCATTGAGGACTACACATTGAGTACGGTTTGTCAGCCAGTTGCAAATCCATCTGGTGGTGATGCAATCTATCGCACTTTTTTTTTATAAAAAGTTTTTATTTTGATACAAACATACAAACAGGACATACAAAACATAAAAACCATCTTCCATATATACATACCTTGTGTCAGTTGGTTACAAATCCTTTGTGTCATCCTTTCATATTCATCACTCACAATTTATCAAAAGAAAATTTCATATTATCAATAAAACATTATGTATTTATCAATTATTACTTATGTACAATTAAACTATTTCATCATATATACGAGATATATTTTTAATCTAAAATTTATGTTATACTTTCATCCAATGGTTATATATATCAACATTATATTTTATATCAGCCTATTATATTTCTATTACAAAATTATATAGTCTATTGCATTACTCTTTTTATCCAACCATTGATAAAACAAATCCCATATCTTGTAAAATTGTTTATCTTCTTGTTCTCTAATTTCAAATGTCAATTTACTCATTTCAGCACAGTCCATAATTTTCCTAATCACTTCCTCCTGCATAGGTATTTTATCATTCTTCCAATTTTTGGCAAATACAATTCTAGCTGCTGTTAAAACATTTACAATCAAATATTTCAACTCTTTATTGTAGATATCTGGTATAATTCCCAATAAAAATATTTCTGGTTTCAAGTCTATGTGTGTCTGTATCATTTTTTCCAACCATATGTGGATTTTAGTCCAATATCTTTTTGCATCTGAACAAGTCCACCACACATGGTAATATGATCCAGGTATCTGATGACATTTCCAACATTTATCGATTTATTCTTAAACATTCTTGCAATTCTCATCGGGGTAAGTGCCACCTGTAAAACATCTTATACAAATTTTCTTTATAAGCAGTTGACATTGTCATTTTATAATTCTGGGACCATAATTTTTCCCATTTCTCTAGATCAATCCCATATCCAAAATTTTTCCCCCAAGCAATCATTATTTCTTTAACTTGTTCTTCTTCCATTTTAATTTCTAAAAAATATCCATAAGAGTTTTTTAATCACCTTTTCATCAGTACCCATCAATATTTTGTCTAGCCCAATCTGCTTGTTATAAATACCTTCTACTTTAATATCCTTATCAAATCTAGATTGTACTTGCAAATATGAAAACTAATTCATTTTTATACCTTGTTCTTCCAACGCTTGCATAGATTTAAGTTCACCCCTTTCATTCAATATTTCACCATATCTAACTGTTCGTTCCTTTTTATATATTACTGGATGTGAAAAGGCTTCAATAGTAGATATCCATATTGGAATTTTCAAGCAATATTGTTTTTTAATCTTTTCCCAGTTTAAAAACAAAGCTTCTCGAATATAGTCTTCTAAAATACCCTTGTGTTTTAGTTCCCTTATACCAAAGGAATGCATGCCACCCCAATAGCAAGTCAAGTCCTTCTAGAGTCAATAATCTAGTATTCCTTAGTTATCCAATCTTTTACCCACATCAAATTTCCTGCCTGATAGTATAGTTCCCAATTGGGCAAAGCAAACCCTCCTCTTAATCTTGCATCCTGCAATAACTTAAGTTTTATTCTTGCTTTTTGCCTTGCCATATATATTTCAACATCATTCATTTAGGTCTTCAAAAACTCTTTCCTAATCTGATTGGAATTGTCTGGAATAAGTATAGAATTCTAGGCAATACATTCATCTTGATTGTTGATATTCTCCCAATCAACGATAGTTGTAAGTTTTTCCATTTTCCAAGTCTGTCGCTATCTGCTGTTTAAGTTTAATGTAATTATCCTCCTTCAGTGTACTACATCTTGCTGTAATATATATCCTAGATACTTAACCTTACTTGTGACCTGTATTTCTAAAGCTTCTTCCATTCTTTCTTCCGTCTAGCTAACATATTCTTTGTTAATATCTTTGTTTTGTCTTTATTAATTTTCAATCCTGCTACTTCTCCATACTCTTCTATTCTTTCAATTAGCTTAAGCGCTGATTCCAGTGGGTCCTCTAATATAAATACCAGGTCATCTGCAAAGGCTTGTAACTTATATTCTTCTCTTTTAATTTTCATTCCTTTTATTTGTTTATCTTCTAATACACCTGTTTAACACTTCTAAGGTTAATACAAACAGCAGGGGCGACAGTGGGCAGCATTGTCTAGTCCCTTTTCTTATATTTAGAGGCTCTGTCAATTCTCCATTTATCAAAACCCTTGCGGTTTGTTCAGAATATATAGTCTCAATAGCATTATAAAATTTTTGCCAAGCCCATTTGTGTCAATTGTAGTAACATGTAGCGCCAACTCACGTTATCAAAGGCTTTTGAGCATCCAGAAACATCAAGGCCATTTGCTTTTCAGGAAGTGCCTCATAGTACTCCAGAGTGTCCAGGATTATTCTCATATTATGTTTGATTTGTCTTTTTGGCAGAAACCCATTTTGATCAACATGTATAAAGTTGTTTAAGTATCTTTTCAGTCTTTGTGCCAAAATTGAAGCAAAATTTTATAGTCTGAATTTAATAGGGAAATAGGCCTATAATTTTTAACTTGTTGTAAGTCTGTGTCTTCCTTCAGTATAAGTGTGATATAAGCTTCTGACCAAGTCTTTGGTATTCTCTTCTCTTGCATGACTTCATTCATAACTTCTAATAATTGGAGGCTTAACACCTCCTGAAAAGTCTTATAAAATTCCACTGGTAAACCACCCGGGCCTGGTGCTTTCCCTGTATTTTGTTTCTTTAAGGCTTCTGTTAACTCCATCATTGTTATATTCTCTTCTAACATTATTTCGAACCTTGAGGCACCCCACTGCTTACTTCCCTCCATGTAGACGTAGGCCCGTTGAGGACTACACGTTGAGTACGGTTTGTCAGCCAGTTGCAAATCCATCTGGTGGTGATGCTATCTATCCCACTTTTTGCTAGCTTACCAAGAAGTCGGTTGTGACCTACTCTGTCGAATGCCTTACAGATGTCCAAGCAAATTATGTCCACTGCATTTTGCTGGTCTCGCTTAGCAACACATATTTGGGGCTCCATTCTGGTCGCAAATCGAAGAACTATCCATCATGGAGTCACAACAATTCCTGATAAGTATAAAACGATGAAGAAGTGATGGTGGCAGATAAAGTAAGGTGACCAGATTTTAACATTGGTAAAGCGGGACACCATTGACCGGGGGTGTTTCTTGATTAAAATTTCAGTCTATATGAAACAGTTCTTGCTTAAGGCAGAACCTCCCTCCTTCCCCCGCCACCTTGAAAAAAAGACCCTGCGGCACAGATAAAAAAAACATGCAGTGGCAGAAATGCCAGGTTGAAGGAAAGAGGAAGAATGGCTGAAGGGGGGAGGGATTTTATGAATTCTCTTTCTCTCTTTCTCTCTCCCTCTCTCCGCCTGCTGCAATTCCAGGGAAGCGCCAGGCCGAGCAAAGCACAATTCACCTGGGCTGAGTGTGACCGTTTTGCGCTTGCCAGCTCAGCAAGGGGGCCGGCCCGCGGCGCCGTTTTGCTGGAGCAGGAAAGGCAGGACCAAAGCCCGGCCGCGAGCGAGGGAGCGCGCAGCAAGGAGCGTTCGCCTTCACTACACAGCAAACACCCGTTCCTCCCCCTCGTCCCTCTGCGGAGCGCAGCGCTTTTGCGGAAGGATGCCCACCCTGGGTCAGAGAAGGCAACGACATGCATCCCTCCCTGACACTAACACACGCAACGTGCACATTCCCTCTCTCTCTTGGCTTGCAGCTGCTCTCAGGCAGGGTCAGCCCGGAGCCTGCAATGACAAGCCCCACCCTGAAGTTGGAACTTTCGTGCATTCTTTCTGAAAACTCGGGACTGTCCCGCCAGAAGCGGGATAAAGGGAATTTGTGTGGCCAGAAACTTGCAGAAGGAAAGAAGGAAGGAAGGAAGGAAGGAAGGAAGGAAGGAAGGAAGGAAAGAAAGAAAGAAAGAAAGAAAGAAAGAAAGAAAGAAAGAAAGAAAGAAAGAAAGAAAGAAAGAAAGACTGTACCGCTTTTGAAATGATAGTTTTGTGCCAGTGTGCATTCTTTCGCTCCCAAGCAACCCTTACAAATAAATAACATGTATATTTATAATCACTTTCCTGTCAGCTTTCACTTCCTCCTAACTTTCCTGAAAATTGTGGGGCTTGCCTTCGAACACTTTCTCTGGAATTTAAGATTATTATTATTTTTTGCTTGTTTGGAAATCCCCACCCCCTTGTATTGACAGCACTGAGTTTTCGGAGCAAGTTCATGGTGGGACAATTCAAGGAAAAACCAATCCTTAAAAAGAAACAGTGTTTTAGAGTGATCAGCTCTTTTTGAGTTCAGCCAGTTCAATTATCCGGGCCGAGGCAGAAATCTCTCTCTCTCTCTTTGTTTTGTTATCGGTCGTATCTGTCCGATTCTTGCAAACAAGTCAGCAAAAATAAAAAGGATGTTTTAAGAGCTCATAGCAAGATGGGCAACCCAGCCTCTGCTAGCACCCCAAGAGGCTGGGGAGTGGGTTCTTCTGGCCATAAGCAAAGAGGAAGGGTCAGCATATTCTGCAAAGCCCCTGAAGGCAGGACAAGAAGCAACGGGTGGAAACCGATCAACGAGAGAAGCAACCTGGAATTAAGGACAAACTTCCTAACTCTGAGAAGAATTAACCTGTGGAACTGCTTGCCACCAGAAATTGTGGGTGCTCCATCACTGGAGGGCTTTTAAGAAGAGATTGGACAGCCACTTGTCTGGAATGGTATGGAGTCTCTCTTTATTTTTAATAATTTTGTTTTATTTTTTGACAACAAACATAAACATAAAACAACATATAAAACCCTCTTTCCATTGCACAGTGTGTCGGTTGGTACATATCTTTTGTGCACAATATCAAGAGTCTTTCCCTTCTACATTTAAATTACAATTCTTATTATATACAGGTGAAACTCGAAAAATTAGAATATCGTGCAAAAGTTCATTTATTTCAGTAATGCAACTTAAAAGGTGAAACTAATATATGAGATAGACTCATTACATGCAAAGCAAGATAGTTCAAGCCATGATTTGTCATAATTGTGATGATTATGGCTTACAGCTCAGAAAGACCCCAAATCCACAATCTCAGAAAATTAGAATATTACATGCAATCAATAAAACAAGGATTGTACATAGAACAATATCAGACCTCTGAAAAGTCTAAGCATGCATATGTACTCAGTACTTGGTTTGGGCCCCTTTTGCAGCAATTGCTGCCTCAATGTGGTGTGGCATGGAGGCTATCAGCCTGTGGCACTGCTGAGGTGTTATGGAAGACCAGGATGCTTCAATAGCGGCCTTCAGCTCTTCTGCATTGTTTGGTCTCATGTCTCTCATCTTTCTCTTGGCAATGCCCCATAGATTCTCTATGGGGTTCAGGTCAGGCGAGTTTGCTGGCCAATCAAGCACAGGAATCCCACGGTCATTGAACCAGGTTTTGGTGCTTTTGGCAGTGTGGGCAGGTGCCAAGTCCTGCTGGAAAATGAAGTCAGCATCCCCATAAGGCTTGTCTATGGAAGGAAGCATGAAGTGCTCCAAAATCTTCTGGTAGAAAGCTGCATTGACCCTGGACTTAATGAAGCACAGTGGACCAACACCAGCAGATGACATGGCTCCCCACATCAACACAGACTGTGGAAACTTCACACTGGACTTCAAGCATCTTGCAGTGTGTGCCTCTCCATTCTTCCTCCAGACTCTGGGTCCTTGGTTTCCAAATGAGATGCAAAAGTTGCTCTCATCAGAAAAGAGGACTTTGGACCACTGAGCAACAGACCAGTCTGTTTTTCTTTAGCCCAGGTAAGATGCTTCTGACGTTGTTTGTTGTTCAGGAAGCTGACAAGAGGAATATGACATTTGAAGTCCCTGTCCAGGATCCTTCTGTGTGTGGTGGCTCTTGATGCACTGACTCCAGCCTCAGTCCACTCCTTGTGAAAGTCCCAACACTTTGAATGGCCTTTTCCTGACAATCCTCTCCAGGCTGCGGTCATCCCTGCTGCTTGTGCACCTTTTTCTTCCACACTTTTCCCTTCCATATAACTTTCTATTAATGTGCTTCGACACAGCACTTTGGGAACATCCAACTTCTTTTGCAATTACCTTTTGAGGCTTTCCCTCCTTATGGAGGGTGTCAATGATGGTTTTCTGCACAACTGTCAGGTCAGCAGTCTTTCCTAAGCCATGGATGGCTTTATACGTAAGCACCAACACCTTGAATCTCACGCGGAGGGCAGCTGGCAAGCAATGAAGCTGCTTAGGAGGGGTGTAATATGGGTATCAGGACACTACAACCAGGCACATTCTGCACCAGCTGAAGCCTCCGTGTGGTCCTCAAGGGAAGCCCCATGTAGAGTGCATTGCAGTAGTCAATCCAGGATGTAATGAACGCATGAGTGACTGTGCATAGTGCATCTCAGTCCAGGTAGGGACGCAACTGGCGCACCAGGCGAACCTGGACGAATGCCCTCTGGCCATGGCTCCCACCTGCTCCTCCAAACTGAGCCGTGAATCCAGGAGGACACCCAAGTTGTGAGCCCTGTCTACGGGGGGCAACACCTCTCCCCACAAAACCAGCGATGGAACACTCTGAACAACCCGAGATGCCGGCATGCACAGCCACTCGGTCTTGGCAGGGTTGAGCTGGAGCCTGTTCCTCCCCATCCAGATCCATACCGCTTCTAGGCAATGGGACATCACGTCAAGGGCATCACTGAGTTGGTTTGGGGTGGAGATGTAAAGTTGAGTATCATCAGCATACTGATTGATACCTCACCCCAAAACCACGGATGATCTCGCCCAGAGGCTTCATATAAATGTTGAACAGGAGGGAGGGAGGACGACCCTGAGGCACCCATGGCGAGGGGCTGCGGGGCCGACCTCTGTCCTCCTGCCAACACAGATTGCGAGCACCCAGAGGTAGAGGAGAGAACCACCGAAGGACGGTGCCTCCCACCCCAACCCCGAGATGCTGCAACAAGATACCATGGTCAATGGTATCAAAAGCCACTGAGAGATCTAATAGGACTAAGACAGAGGAGTAACCCTGTCCCGAGCCTCCAGAGATCATCCATCAGCGCGACCAATGCTGTATCCGGGCCTGAAACCCGACTGGCACGGATCTAGGTAATCTGCTTCCTCCAGGAACCTCGGAAGCTGGGAAGCCACCACGCTCTCAACAACCTTCACCATAAAGCGAAGGTTGGAGACTGGACGAAAGTTGTTCAAACCGGCTGGGTCCAAGGTAGCCTTCTTGAGAAGGGGCCTCACCACTGCCTCCTTCAAGGTGGCTGGGAAGAACCCCTCACTCAAAGGCGGTGACAACTGCCTGGAGCCAGCCTCGTGTAACCTCCCGGGTGGCATACACCAGCCAAGAGGGACACGGGTCCAATAAACACGTGGTGGAACTCAGCCTCCTGTGGCCCTGTCACATCATCATCTGGGGTCACAGGGTCAAACTCATCCCAGATCGTAACAGCCAGACCTGATGTTACTCCCTCGTCAGACTCTAGCCAGTCGGAGTCCAAGCTGGCCCAAATCTGAGCGATCTTGTCCTGCAGGTGATGGCTAAATTCCTCAGCTTGACCCTGCAAGGGGTCACCCCCCCCGAATTCAGGAGGGAGCAGGCAACCCCAAACAGGGCATTAGACTTAAGAGTCATTAGACTCTAATTATAAATTCACATCATTCTTTTCCAGCAAATCTCAGCTATTACATAACCTAATATAATATCATTCATTTCATTATAATCAATTATAACGTATTATTACATTGTCTTATCTTTACTATGACGTTATATTTATATTATAATTTATTTTATTTCTCTATTTTCTTGTCTAGCCTCAGTAAAATAAACCCCGAATTTTATAATATTCTTTATCTTCTTGCTCTCTAATTCCTAATGTCAATTTACTCATTTCTGCACATTCTATTATTTTCTTAATCACCTCCTCTTCTGTCGGAATTTTTTCACTTTTCCAGTTTTTGACAAATACAATTCTAGCTGTTGTTAAGACAATTATAGCTGCTGATATTTAATTATAAATAATTAAATATGACAATTCTCTATTGTATCCTTCAGGTAAGATACCCGATTAAAAAAATCTCTGGTTTCAAGTCTATATGCTGTTTTGTCATTTTTTCCAACCACGTATGGATTTTAGTCCAGTATCTCTTGGCTTCCACACATGTCCACCACATGTGGTAGTATGAACCAGATATCTGATGACACTTCCAGCATGGAATGGTATGGAGTGTCCTGTTTGAAGAGGGGTTGGACTAGATGACCTCCAAGGTCCCTCCCAATTCTTTTATTCTGTTATGAAACCCTGCTTTTGGGGGCCTTTGCCAAGCAGGTTATTCCTGGGGAAACAGCTTCTTCTAAGTCTGTGTTTCTCCACCTTGGCGCAGTGGTTAGAATGCAATATTGCCTTCTGACACTGCCCACTGCCAGCAGTTCGATCCTGACCGGCTCAAGGTGGACTCAGCCTTCCGTCCTTCCTTCCGAGGTTGGGAAAAAGAGGGAGAGAGGCTGACTCTGTAAAGTGCTTAGAGAGGGCTGTAGAAAGCGGCATATAAGTCTAAGGGCCATTACTATTGAAGGGGGATGGACTTCAACTCCCA
>SOZL01000520.1:44031-55263 GCA_009733165.1 Naja naja | reverse complement strand
CCCCTCTTCTTCCTCCTCCTCTTCCTCCCCCTCCCTTCTTCCCTCCTCTCCTTCTCCCCTCTTCTTCCTCTTCCTCCCCCCCCTTCTTCCTCCTCCTTCTCATCCTCTTCCTCCCCTCCCCCTCTTCTTCCTCCTCCTCTTCCTCCCGCTCCCCTCTCCCTCCTCCTCCCCCCCCCACAGATCACTTGAGACTTTCAAGAGGAGATTGGACTGCCATCTGTCAGAAATAGTCTAGGGTCTCGGCAGGGCGAGGGTGGACTGGATGACCTCCAGGGTCCCTTCTCACTCTGTTATTATTCTGTTATTCTGAAATTGTGGGAGCTTTATCATCCCTGGAGGCTTTCAAGAAGAGACCTGGCTGCCCTCTGTCAGAAATGGCGTGAGGTCTCCTGCTTGGGAAGAGGAGGGTTGGACTAGATGACCTACAAGGTCCTTCAATTCTGTTAATCTGATAGACAGATATAGGTAGACAGACAGGTAGACACGTAAGAAGGAAGGAAGGAAGGGAGGAGGAGAAGAAGAAGAGAAGAAAAAAAGAAAGAAAGAAAGAAAAGAAAGAAAGAAAGAAAGAAAGAAAGAAAGAAAGAAAGAAAGAAGTTGTGGGAGCTTCATCCCTGGAGGCTTTCAAGAAGAGACCTGGCTGCCCTCTGTCAGAAATGGTGCAGGGTCTCCCGCTTGGGTGGGTGTGGGTGAGGGGGTTGGGCTAGATGACCTCCAAGGGTCCCTTCCAACTCTGATGATCTTTTTTTCTGTTACCAATCTTCCTTTGAAAGATGAAAGCAAAGCCAGTGGAACAGAGAGACCTGGTCTGTGTGTGTGTGTGTGTGTGTGTGTGTGTGATGAGGAGGAGGCACATTCCAAGCCTACATAGAAATCTCCCTTCACACAACCCAACCTGGGTTAACCTCCCCCCCCATCTGCAGCTGGAGCCGGTGAGAACAAAAGTGGTTGCATTCACACAGAGGGGAGGGGAGCAAAAAAGGTGAAATGTAGCCAACTTGAAACATAGACACGTAGATATATTTTTACTGGGGATTTTATCTGAAGGTTATAGCAAAGAAAGACCATATCTGGTTATTCGTGTTTTAACTGCAGCTTAGAATTGTATTTGCTCAAAATTGGAAAAATGAGAAAACTCCGATGGAAGAGGAGGTGATTAAGAAAACAAAGATGAATAATAATAGTAATTGTAAATAAAGGTAATATGTATTAAGGATATGTACGAATAGATGATGGAAATGTAAGATAATATTATATGTTGATGCAAAAGCTGTTGAAAAATTGAACTAAGATTTGTACTGGTGGAAAATAATAAACATCTATTGTTAAAAAAAATAAATAAAATAATGGAATGTGCAGAAATGAGTAGATTAACATTAGCAAGTAGAGAGTAAGAAGAAAAAAGAGTATTATAAGATCAGGGATTTATTTTATCAATGGCTAGATCGAAGAGTAAGAAATTGAAGGATATTGTAATAGTAATGATATAATTGATTATTTTTAAATAAGTGATAGTATGAATATAATTTAGTAAGACAAACTACTATTAAAACTAAAATATTATGGTATCTCTGGACACCTGCATAACTGGATAGAAGCATTCCTGTCAAATAGACAACAAATGGTCAAAACTGGAAATGTCCTATCAAATTCTGTACTTGTCAACAGTGATGTCCCCCAAGGCAGTGTTCTAGGACCAACTCTCTTCATACTCTACATAAATGACCTCTGTGATCATATTAATTGTGTTCTCTTTGCTGATGATGTAAAGCTATTCAACACCACAGACAATATTGCTACCCTTCAAAAAGACCTCGACTATGTATCCGAATGGTCAAACAAATGGCCACTTCAAATCTCAAATAAATGCGTAAGAAGCTGTGGCCTTCCTGTCTCTTGTGTAACAGGAGAACAATCTAAAAAAAGTTGCCCAAAGAATTAAGGATATAGAAGCACAAACTGACATAGCTCTCCTTAGTAAGGTGGGTAACTTGAAATGGCTGAGTAAATACAAACGTACTTTTCAAGTAGACAGTTACTTGAAGTTACAACTCCAAAACAGCTTAGGAGATATTTACAAGAGCGAGATTGAACAGCTTGACACAATGGTCAGATATGGGAGATTTCATGCTATACTGTACAATGACGTCTCTGCATTGCGAGGCGCAGAGAAGAGAGACCTGGCTCACATCCTATTTGACTGTTGCATATATAAGAGGGTGAGAGACAGGTATATATGCCAGATGAATGACCCATTGGGATTCCCATATCAAAATAACTTACCTTATGTCCGGCCAGAACTTGAAAATAACATTTTAGTAGCACAGGACTTAAACAAAATGATCCGGTTGAGATGTGCATATGTGGGACTGATTGGGGTGGATTGTGAGGCGACTCCAAAAGTATGATGCTGTCATATTTTATCTATATCTTAAATTATTTTACATTATTACAACTTCATTTTAGATTGTATTTTATTATTATTTTATCTAAATTGTATTTTATTCTGATTCCATTTTAAATTGTATTTTATCCAACTCCATTTTAAATTGTATTTTACTAAATTCCATTTTGGATTGTTTTTATCAAATTTTAACAACAATTTATTGCTGGAACTTTGCATTTTGATATGGCCCAAGGGCTAATCAATAAAGACTGTATTAACAAATAAATGCCCTGTCTTACATATTGGCAAAAAACATCAGAAAATAAAATATAAGCTGAATGGTCAAGACCTTGTTGATGATCCAAACTCCGTCAAGGACCTTGGAGTACTCATCTCTAATGATCTAAGTTACGACCGTCACACTGATCAAAATGCAGATGCTCGGCCACTGGCTCACATTTATGACGGTCGCAATGTCCCTGGGGGGTGGGTGAGCGGGGGAGCCATGCCATCCTCTTTGCGACCTTTGGACCATCAAAGTCAAGAGGGGGGGGGGAGACGGATCCGCTTAACAACTGGGTGACTGACTTTACTAAAGGCCCAGATTCGCTTAACGACCGTGGCAAGGAAGGTTGTAAAAACGGGGCCAAACTCCCTTAACGGATGTCTCCCTCAAGAACAGAGATTTGGGGGTGGAGGTGGGGGCTCAATTGCGGCTGTGCATTGAGGCATCAGAGTGCAGTGGGTTTCTCCCCTCACAACCAGGAAGCTTGTGAGTTCGATCCTAGACAGAGGCTAATTATTGGCAAAGACTCTCCTGCTTGATCTGGGGGAGGGGGGGGTTGGACTAGATGACCTCCAAGGTCCCCTCCACCTCTTTGTTATTCTATTATTCTGAGCAGGGGGTGGTCTAGAAGACCTCCAAGGCCCCTCCCAGCTTCTATTCTGATTGATTGATCAATTGATTGATGTGGTCTAAGGTCTCCTGCCTGATCAGGGGGGTTGGGCTAGAATGGACAGCCAGTTATCTGAGATGTTAAAGGGTTTCCTGCTTGAGCTCTAGGAAAGATGAAAGAAAGATGGAAGAAAAAGGAAGGAAGGAAGGAAGGAAGGAAGGAAGGAAGGAAGGGAGGGAGGGAGGGAGGGAGGGAGGGAGGGGACGGAGACAGGAATTCTGGGAGCTGAAGTCCGCCAGTCTGAGGCCTAGTCTGTCCCCCCCCCAGCTGAACTCCTGACCCCTTGGTCAACCTGGGCCTCCCCCCAACAGCCTCTGCTGGTTGCAAGATGGGTGTGTGTGTGGGGTCAGGCCTCTGCAAGGGGGGGCTCTGAGTCAGGAGGGCTCTGAGTCACAGCCTCCACCCCCCTCCCCTCCCCCCTTCTTGAAGGAAGGCCCTTCTGGCTTCCTGTTTTCCAAACTCCCCTCTCTCTTCCCCTTTCAAAGAACGTGTAGGAAGTTAGCACCCACCCCTCTCCTAGAAAAATGAAATATTCTAGTAAATATTTAGAAAGGCAGAATATTTCCTCTAAAAAGAGTAGAAACCCAGAAGCAGAATCTCACCCCCACCTTTGTTAATGGGTGGGCCATTAAGGCCTGGCCCAGAATACTTTACATAAGAAAGGTCTCCAGGTAAAGCTATAGCAATTGCCAAAAGCCCTTTTAAGGGCATAAATCATCCAGCAAGGGTCAACCAAGCCTGGAACTCAGCACAGCCGACAGAGTTGCCCCTCATGGGAGTCTGACAACCAATGAGAATACAAGGTCCAATTCAAATCCCAGCAGAGGGCATAAAACCCAGGCACTCTCAGCACCTCAGTCCTTTTTTCTTGATCTTCTCCTTCAAGCATGTGATCATCTTTCTCTGGAGCTCCAGACCATGGGGTCCTGTTCAGCATTAAACTTTCCAAGCAGCCTCCATGTTTCCAGTGTCTTTTTCCCCACTTGGACCTGAACCCAGAAGGATATTTCTTTCAACAAAAGTTTTGTAGCTTTGCAGTCAAAATCCTTTCCCCATCTATACAATGGCAGAGCTGGGAGGGGGGGTGAGGGCACTGGGGGTGTGGCCATGGCAGATGGGGTGGGTCCAAAGCTTCATCCTTCCCTGGGGGGCAGAGCTAAGCAGCATTTCTCAACCTCAACCACTTCAAGCTGTGTGGACTTCAATTCCCAGAATTCCCCAGGCAGCCATGCTGGGAGTGGAAGTCCACCAGCCTTAAAGTGATGGAGGAATTTTGGCAGTTGAAGTCTATCTATCTATCTATCTATCTATCTATCTATCTATCTATCTATCTATCTATCGCTAATCTATCTATCTATCTCTATCTCTAATCTATCTATCTATCTCTAATCTATCTATCTCTATCTCTAATCTATCTATCTATCTATCTATCTATCTATCTATCTATCTAATCAGACAGCATGCAATAACGTGTTATAAAATCCCTCCAGATTAATATCAATATATTACATTTATTTAGACCCAGTTGAAATTCAAGTAGGCAGATTGCTTGGTGTCTTTTTTTTAAAAATATTTTAAAAAGACTTAAAAAAATACAATATAAAAAGCTGGGAAACCCCCAGTTGTTTAATCCCCACACCCCCCCAAAGATAAAATCAGACTGCGAGACAACGCTGGTGGGTTTTCATTGATTTTTAATTATTCATTGCCGAAGGCGATAATATTTCTATGCAAAATACTCTCTTATATCTCCACCCCAGCCCAGCCCAGCCCAGCCCCACTCCTGCTGATCCTCAGTGCCCCCGCCCCCAAGAAACCACCCCAGCTAGTTCTTTTAATATTATTTTTTTATTTTTTTTATTTGGCATTTTTGCAAAGGGGAACGAACGAGCGACCCTTTGGTGCCTGACCGACTGCTTCTGACACCCCCCCTCAATCCCCATCACTGGGGTGGGGAGTGCATGAGTGGGCATAAGGTAGGGGGGGCACAGGGATCCTGTCCCTGGGTTGAAAGCCCTTGACAAGTGTCAGTCAGCAGGATGGATGGCTGCCATCTCTGGAGTGGAGTGCTGAGCATAAAGGGGAAGGGTTGAGACCCCCCGCTAGTTCCCCCAAAATCAGGCCCAGCCTCTGGGGCCTGGAAGCAGCCATGTTCGCAGGACGGTGGAGGGGAGGGGGGGTGCCTTTGGAAACTGGGGTAATAAATAAATCTTTCTCTCTCTATACATATATATCTATATATTTCCCCCTTCCCTAGGACAATGGTGTCTCCCAGCCAGCTGCCTTCTCAGCCTGGAATCAGCCACTGGGGTGGGAGTGGAGGGGCACCCAGAGCCATCTAGACCACCCCAAGCTGCCTCTTTGTTGTGCTCAGAAAAAAAATTCTTTTTCCCCCCTACCTCCCTCTCTCTCTCCTCCCCCCATCTTTAACCAGGTGAACAAGGTCCACCTGAATGTGCGTAAAAGAAAGCAACATTTGAAATTAAAAATGAGGGGGGCAGAGCAGGAGGGGGCGGAGTCGGCAGTGGGGTGGGAGGGGCTTGAATGCTTCCAAACCTCCCCCACTCCCATTCCCAGAAGCCTCTCTTCATCAGCCATGTTGAAAAAAAAATGGATGGATCTCCTGCCTTCCAATAGAATTTTTTCCCTCCCCTCCTTCTTTGCAATGGTGAGGACTAGTAACTTGGTTCATTTTCAGCATCTGTGGCATCAAAATGGCCCGGATAGATACTGCAAAGGCAGAAACGTACCGACGATTAAGTTTCCCCGTGAAAACTTTCCCTCTGCATGTGATTTTTTTTTTTTAATTCTGTAATTCACAATTTTCTGCCCACCCCGCCACAAACTCCCGGCCTTGTGAATTTTGGGGTCTCGAATTTGGGGTCTTTCAAAGCAGTAAGGGTGGGAGGGAAAGGGGCATAATTTCTCTCACCCACCTTCTTCCCTCTCCCAGTTTCTCTTTGTTTGTTTGCTTTTATGTACAAAATAAAAATAAAAACAAATAAGAATAATCCATTCCTCTTGGAAACGACCATTTTCCAACGGGGAAAACAAAAAATCAGAGTAGATTTTCTTCCCCCCACACCCATTAAAAATGGTTTCTCCTTTATATATTGGTTTTTTTGTTTGTTTGTTTTTCGTAACATCACGCACAGCCCACCAAAAGACTTGATATGACCGCAAAAAGAACCACAGGAATCACACAGAAATTTTTTGTTGTTGTTGTTGTTGTTAAACTTTTTTTCTCTTTCTCTCCTCTCTTCTTCCCTTCCGCGGAAAGAAAAAAAAATTAGGTTGCTGCATGTAATAAAATTCCAACTCCCCCCCTTTTTTTGTCCTCTTTCGAAGCTGCAGGGGATTCCTCACGTACTCAAGAGGAAATCAAAAATAAGAGTCAAAAAAGAAAAAAATGCAAGTGCAAAAAAGAGAGAGCATTTTATCTATATGTTTTGCATATATATGAATAAAATTTCCTATTTGGCTATTCTGTACAAGCACACTTCTTCTCCAGTTCCTGTTTTGATTCAACCTCAGCAACGTTTAAGACGGGTGGACTTCAACTCCCAGAATTCCCTGGCCCTAATGCACATCCTTTTTGATATATACGCTCATTGTGGCTGTGCTTACTCTCTTATAATCCCTTCCTCTCCAATCTCGATGCTCTAGGAGATAGGAGGATATAAACAGGGATGGCTGCTTGGAAGGAGAAAAGGATACCATCAGAGGGCATGGTTATAAAGAAAATAATAGTCTGTATAGAGATGGACAGGCTAACGCTGAAATTAAAAGATAAAGAAGATTCGATATATTATAGAGTCTGGGATGCCTGGTATGAGTGGTTTAGAAATAAACAGAAAACAAAATGGCAATTAGGAAAAGAATGAGGAAGTATGTAAATATGTATATATGTTATAGAGATGAAATATAAGGATTTGTAATAAGAGTAAGATGTAATGGTAATAGAATAAATAACCATATATTGAAAAACGTAAGGAAATGTAAAAGATGTCTTGATGTTGATAACAATGCATATAGTTTTATTTTATGTTTTTAAACTTTGGAAAATTAATAAAGTATTTATTAAAAAAAATAAAAAAGGAATGGCTGCTGGGGAATTCTGGGAGTTGAAGTCCGCCCATCTGTAACATTGGTGAGGTTGAGACGCACTGTTTTAACGAGCAATATTTCTTCACTCAAAAATCACGGAGGGAAAGAAGGAAAACTCATTTTTCCTTTCTGGAGGGGTTATTAAAAAAAAAAAAACAACCCCGATATTTTAAAAAGCAACACTTTGGAGGTGAATGATTTGAACCCTTTGCAGAGGGTTTATTTTTTCTTCCCCTCTCATCTTTTTCTCCCAATTGTTTCTCTCCTTCCTCTGCTCTAAAGAAGATGAAAAGCATGGGAATCCAAATTCTCCTTCCGCTTTGTATCACTTGACACCCTGGGAACTTGTCCAGAAGACGTAGACAGATCGAAAGGATCTTCTGCTTCTAGAAAAAGAGAAAATGAAAAAGAATCCTTCCTTCCTTCCTTCCCTCCTTTCCTTCCTTACTTCCCTTCCTCCTTTCCTTCCTTGCTTCCTTCCCTCCTTCTTTACTTCCTCTCCTTTCTTCCCGATTCCTGACCCGCTTCCTGCTTGCCGAATAAAAGAGACCAGAATCTAAGGAGCAGCTCCCCCCCTTTTTTTTCTCCCCCCGCCCAAATGACCGCATGCAAGTGCTAGCACTGTTGGGGACCGGGGGGGTTGGGGGGTAGGAAGGCCAGAAGCCCCTCTGTTGCGCTGCAGAAAGAAAATCGGGTGGGGAGAGGGGGCATCGCCACGCGAGTCAGACAAGAAGAAGAAAAAGCACACCGTCCTTTTCTCCCGCCCGCCTCCCTGTTCAAGTCTTAAAGAAGAGAAGAAGAAACTCAAAGTAAGGGTTTGCCCACCCCCTCTATCCCAAAAAGAGTGACCAACGGCTAAGTTCAAAGGGGGAGGTGGGTGCAAGAGGCAGGGGCTCCTCTGTTCCAGAGGCAGCTCCGGCGATGCAGTTGCAGAGTTGACGGTTGGTTGGTGGAGTTCAAAGGATCCCTTTTTCCCCCGGGGGAATTTGTTGAGTTCATCGCTCTAAAGTCTTTCACGAGCCGGAATCCAGATATAAGGACCAGAGAGTTCTTCGACGATTCTCTTGATCTTGTGGTAGACTTCCTCGAAGCTCTCTCCTTCTACGATGGCTGGAGGGGAGAGAAGAGAGGCAGAGCACCATGGGATGAGTAAGAGGGGGAATCCGAAGCCCGAGGCGTCACGGCCCCATCGGATCCCGATTCGGGGGGAGGAGGAGAAGAGTTGAAACTGGGAATGTCCGACCCATCATCGGATCCTGGTTTGGGTGGAGGGGCAGGAAGAGTTGGAACTGGGAATGTCTGACCCATCGGATCCCGGGTTGAACAGCCTGAAAATGACCAAAAAGCAGCCTGAAAAGGGCCCCAAAACAGCCTGAAAAAGGCCCCAAAACAGCCTGAAAAAGGCCCCAAAACAGCCTGAACAAGGCCCCAAAAACTGCCTGAAAAGGCCTGAAAAACTGCCTGAAAATGGCTGAAAACAGCCTGAATATGGCCCAAAAAACAGCCTGAACAAGGCCTCAAAACAGCCTGAAAAAGGCCTGAAAAACAGCCTGAAAATGGCTGAAAACAGCCTGAATATGGCCCAAAAAACAGCCTGAACAAGGCCCCAAAACTGCCTGAAAAGGCCCCAAAAACTGCCTGAAAAATGGCCCCAAAACTGCCTGAACAAGGCCCCAAAACAACCTGAAGACCTGAAAAACAACCTGAAAATGGCTGAAAACAATGAATATGGCCAAAAAACAGCCTGAACAAGGCCTCAAAACGGCCTGAAAAGGCCTGAAAAACAGCCTGAAAATGGCTGAAAACAGCCTGAATATGGCCCAAAAAACAGCCTGAACAAGGCCTCAAAACAGCCTGAAAAGGCCTGAAAAACAGCCTGAAAATGGCTGGAAACAGCCTGAATATGGCCCAAAAACAGCCTGAACAAGCCCCCAAACAGCTGAAAGGCCAAAACAGCCTGAAAAAAGGCCCCAAAACAGCCTGAAAAGGCCTTAAACAGCCTGAAAAAGGCCCCCAAAACAGCCTGAACAAGGCCCCAAAACAGCCTGAAAAAGGCCTGAAAAACAGCCTGAAAAAGGCCCGGAAAACAGCCTGAAAAGGCCTGAAAAACAGCCTGGAAATGGCTGAAAACAGCCTGAATATGGCCCAAAAAACAGCCTGAACAAGGCCTCAAAGCAGCCTGAAAAAGGCCTGAAAAACAGCCTGAAAATGGCTGAAAACAGCCTGAATATGGCCCAAAAAACAGCCTGAACAAGGCCCCAAAACAGCCTGAAAAAGGCCTGAAAAAGAGCCTGAAAATGGCCCGGAAAACAGCAACAAAATGGCCCCAAAACAGCCTGAAAAAGGCCCAAAAAAACAGCCTGAAAAAGGCCCGAAAAACAGGCCGAAAATCGAGTTGGAGCAGGGCCAGCCAGCGGTAGGATTTACCGGTTCTTGGAACTGTGCACAACCTTAACAACCAGTTCGCACGAACTGGAGCGAACCTTCGGCAGTCTGCCTCCAGCACGTGCATGTGGACTAGAAACTTGAGACAATCGATTTTTTTTTAAATGGTGAAGCTATGGATTCGAGCCTACCTGAAAAGCATTCTGTAAACTCCTGCTCCAGTTTTGTAGCTCTGTCGAAGGCCTTCCGTGCCTGTTCCTCCGTTATCCGCTTGTTAATTTCTCTGAAGGGCAACAAAAGAGACGCTTGGCACACGGACAACCCCACAGAGGGTTGTTCCCTTGTTCGTTGCAACCCCTTTGGCTCTCTGCACATGGGCAGAGAACTCCACTGGGCTGGGGTTCCTCCTCCTCCTCCTCCTCCTCCTCCTCCCTGCTCTAATGTTCTGCGGTTGCTCAACGCCGAAGAGAAACTGCCCAGAGGGATAGAATACCCCTGAAGCTCCAGCTGTGTTGTTTGCGTCATCTTTGAGCTGGTTGGGAGTGCTATTAACAGATAACCAGAGTTGGAAGGGACTTGTAGGTCATCTAGTCCAACCCCCCGCCCGAGCGGGAGACCTTACACCATTTCTGACAAATGGCAGTCCAGTCTCTTCTTGAAAGTCTCAAGTGATGGGAAGGGTAGTCCAGCCCATGTTGGAATGATGGGAAGGGTAGTCCAGCCCATGTTGGAGAAGGGTGGAATTGGAGCAAGGAGGACTGCCAGTTCAGCGAGTTTCTGTCCTGGAGCTGACGGTCATTCGAGGGCCTGCCGGACTGTTCTCTTAACGGAGAAAAGACTGAACTTTCTTAACTAATGGAGATCCACCCTAGACTGCCCCTAAACATGGAGGCTCCATTGATCAAAACTCCTTCTAGCTAAGGGTGCAGCTACAACAGCCGCTGACTTTCCCTGGCCTTCTGGCGGGGAGTTCCACAGCGCCATCCCTTGCTGTTTGGGTTGCCTTGCCTCTGCGGCTCTCTCCCATAAGACCCCAACACTGGGGAAGATAACAGATAATTTGACAGATTGCCAGAGTTGGAAGGGACCTGGTAGGTCATCTAGTCCAACCCCCCTGCTCAAACAGGGGAACCCACCCCATTTCTGACAGAGGGCAGCCCAGTCTCTTCTTGAAAGCCTCCAGGGATGATGAAGCTCCCACAACCTCCATCAACAATGAGATCCCTCATTAACAGAGGGATCAGAGCTGGAAGGGACCCTGGAGGTCATCTAGTCCAACCCCCTGCGCAAGCAGGAGACCCTACACCATTTCTGACAAAGCTTTCCCCCTAGCCCCCCTTGCTTGGCCACAGACTCCTCCTAGCCCCGTCCCCCAAACCCTGACCGGCACACATGTAA
>SOZL01000520.1:31207-43031 GCA_009733165.1 Naja naja | reverse complement strand
GTGCAAGGGATGATGAGGCCCGGGGAGGGTGTGCAAGAAGCAGAGGCAGTGTGAGCGTAGAGGCTCGGGTGGGGAAAACTAACATGAATGACTTGCAACATTTCCTACTGTCTTCCCCAGTGACTTTCTGGGGAGGCCTGCAGGAAAACTCACCAATGGCAATCCCATCGTTTTCGGGCCCTGCAACTGGTTGTAAATGCGAGCCAAGTGCCCAGGTGACTTCATAAACTAAGTCCAAACGGTCACTGTAACTCAAGAACTACCTGTCATCAAACCAAGTTTGGCCAGATTCCAATGACTTGTCCCATAATTCCAAATTCCAAATTCATAATTCCAAATTCTCTCGCAGTCTTCAACCCTTGACAGATGCCCCCCTCAATTGTGCTTTTCAAGGCTAGGGATGGGCTCACCTTCTCGCTTTAACCTCGCCCACTCGCTGCCGAATCCTACATGAGGCAGATGGAGAAGGAGCATCAGACGGGGACCCCAAGGCCTTCCTTCTCAGCCCCTCCAACAATCGCCAAAGCCTAGATCCCTTCTCCAACACCCCAAAGATGCCGCCCCGCCATTAAAAAACCCCCCACCCCAAATGACACAAAACACCCCCCTGCCGAATCTCACCATTGAGAATTGAGCATCTTACAAGATTTCGCACAGATGCTACGACATCCGTTGAGACGATTTTGCGTGTCAATTTATACAGACCGCAAACCGCCAAAATCTTGAAGGGGATTTGCACACCCATGTATGTGCTTAGAAGTTGGGGGTGTTCGTGAACCAGGCAGGATCACAAACATGTTCCGAGACTGGGCAGCTTGGCCACAGCCGAACCCATTTTAACGGGTGGGTGTACAGCCAGGGGGGTGGGATTCAGCCGGTTCAGGCTGGTTCGAGTGAACCAGTTGTTAAATTTACATCTGGTTCACCAAACCGGCTGGTCCTGCCCACTTATCGCAGGAGTCTCCATGCGCCCCGTTTTGGATGCAGATAAGTGCAGGGTCTGTGCGGAGGCCATTTTGCCGTTTTTCGCCCTCCCAGAAGTTCTGGAAGTCTGGAAACGGGCCTGTTTCCAGTTTCTGGAGGGCCTCCGGATTCTGGGGAAGGCTGTTTTCGCCCTCCCAGAGGCCCAAGGGGAAGCCTCCGGACTCTGGGGAGGGCGAAAAACGCCCCCCTTCCAAAGTTCCAGTAGGACACGCCCACCATGGCCACGCCCACCCAGCAACTGGGCAGTGAACCAGTTGCTGGGATTTTTGAACCCTCACTCCTGGGTACAGCGTGTCTCTCTCGGGTCTCCGGAACCCCCACTTTTGAAAGCCCCCTCCCCAAAGCCCCCCTTCTCCCTTACCGCCTCTTGCTGGGAATGAAGCCGAGCTCATCACTGTCGCCATCCGGATGGACGCGCCGCGCCTGCCACCATTCCTCGTCAGAAGCGTCGATGACATGAAGGACGTCGCCAAAATGGAAACTCAGAGCTTGGCTCAAGAAGCCACAGTCCTTAGTCTTGTCGTAGTCGAAGAGAGCCCTGTTTGTCAAGGGGGGGGGTAGGTTATGGGGGGTGGGGTGGGGTGGGCGTAGAGGCGAGGAGGCCAAAAGATCACGGAGTGAGTTAAGGTCTGCCTCGAAGTCTCCCCTTCCTTTAAAGTCGTTCGACGGGGAGATGGCTGGCATATCAATTTAATAAATAAGTTTAAAATGTTTCTTAAAATTAGCATTTCTGTTTAGTTTGGTCTAGTGGTGAAGGCATCAGGCTAGGAGATGGGAAATTCTAGTTCTTCATTAGGCATGAAAACCAGCTGGGTGACTTTGGGCCAATCCCCAGGAGATCATGAGTTCTAGACCCACCTTAGGCATGAAAGCCAAATGGATGACTTTGGCCCAAACACCAGGAGACTGGGAGTTCTAGTTCTGCCTTAGGCATGAAAGCCAACTGGGTGCTTTGCTTAGCAACGAAAATTCTGCCCCCCCAATGCAATCATAAGTTGAGGACTGCCTGTAGACTGGACATCTTCCCTAGCCATTCCCCTCCCTTCACCTCAGGAGGTTCCAACTAATCTTGGCCAACCTCAAAAATATGAATATGAAAGGATGAAATGCCACCAGGAAAGCCCACAGTTTATTATTTAAAAAAAATAACACTGTCACCCCCATTGATTTTTGGGCAGGACACCCCTGAACTCATGGAAACGGTTCGTAAGGGCTGGGGGGCTCACCGGATGTAGAAGCCTCTCTTGGGGTTACTCCGAAGCGACGCGGTTCCTGAACCCAAACTGCTGTTCATTAGTTGTTCCCGGAGATCGTGGATCTTGGCCTCAAAGCGGCTGTATTCTAGAAGCGGGAGAGATCAGGGAATGGGGTGGGTGGGTGAGTAGGTGATGCTGGATCCTAGAATCATGGAGCTGTAGAACTGAAATGACCCCAAAGATCATCTAGTCTAGTTCTTCGCAACTTTGGGAAATTTAAGAGGCATGGACTTCAACTCCCAGAATTCAACCATGGGAACCTTTAAGAGGTGGGGACTTCAACTCCAGAATTCAACCTTTGGGAACTTTTAAGAGGTGAGGACTTCAACTCCCAGAATTCAACCATGGGAACCTTTAAGAGGTGGGGACTTCAACTCCCAGAATTCAACCTTTGGGAACTTTTAAGAGGTGAGGACTTCAACTCCCAGAATTCAGCCGTGGGAATTTTGAAGAGGTGAGGATCAACTCCCAGAATTTAACCTTTGGGAAATTTAAGAGATGGGGACTTCAACTCCCAGAATTCAAATGAGGGGAACTTTTAAGAGGTGAGGACTTCAACTCCCAGCATTCAACCGTGGGAACTTTTAAGAGGTGAGGACTTCAACTCCCAGCATTCAACCGTGGGAACTTTAAGAGATGAGGACTTCAACTCCCAGAATTCAACCGTGGGAATTTTAAGGGGACTCCGTAGCTCCCCAACCCCAAAGACACCCCTATTTCCATCTTCCTCCCTCAGCAGTCTTAAGAAAATTGGGGAGGGGGAGGATTGGGCGGGGGGTTGGACTAGATGACCTACAAGGTCCCTTCCAACTGTGATTATGTTATCTGTTATCTGTTTTAAAAACTACACATTCTCCCCACATTTTCACCCCAATCGTCCTCAGCTGGATGGAAGTAGTCACAACTAACCAGGATGAAAGGATGAAACACCACCAGGAAATCCCACAAATCATCATTTAAAAAAAACACCCTTTCCAGGTTTGAGGGGTTCATTTCAACACTCCCCCCAATCTCCCATAGACACTTGTGTGTTTTCTCCCCAAATCTTACCATCTGGCTTATACTGGGCGATAATGGTGACGGTCTGGCCGGCGTTTTTCAGAGCGATGGCAGCTTGCTCGTGAGTAGCGTTCCTGAGATCCACGCCGTTGACCTGTCGGGAGAGGTTACATAACCCATCAGGAATAGAGTTGGAAGGGACCTCGGAGGTTTTCTAGTCCAACCCTTGGCTTAGGCAGGAGGCCATATACAATTTGAGACAAGTGGCTGTGCAATCTCTTCTTTAAAACCCCCAGTGATGGAGCACTCACAACTACTGGTGGCAAGCAGTTCCACAGGTTAACTGTCCTCATTCTTAGGATATTTTTATCCTTAATTCCAGGTTGCTTCTCTCCTGGATGAGTTTCCATCCGTTGCTTCTCCTCCTGCCTTCTGGGGCTTTGGGGAATAGATTGACCCCCCTTCTTCTCTGGGGCAGCCCCTCAAATACTGGAATGCTCCTATCAAGGCCCCCCTCCCCCACATCCTCCTTTTCTCCAGACTGGCCAGACCCAAATCCTGCAACCACTCTTCACATGCTTTAGTCCCCAGGCCTTTAATCCTCTTGGCTGCTCTTCTCTGCACTTTTTCCGAAGTCCTGTTTGTAATTTGGGGTGACCAAAACTTGACGCAGGATTCCAGATGTGGCCTTACTAAGGCTTTACAAAGCGGTGCTAATCCTTCACGTCACTTTGATTCTCTGCCTCTGCTTATGGAACTGAGGATTGTGTTAACACACTGCTTATTAAAATATATGAGAAGTATAATAAGCAGTATAATAACTATTGTATATATTAAGAAATATAATAAATTATTAGTTAATGCTTCAACACTGGAAGTTTATAAAAAAGATGTTGGATAACCATTTTGCCTGAAGTGGTGCAGGGTTTCCTGCCTAGGCAGTGGGTTGGACTAGAAGACCTCCAAGGTCCCTTCCAACTCCGCTATTCTATTCTATTCTATTCTATTCTATTCTATTCTATACAGAATACAGAATAGCATAGCATAGCATAGAATGCATTTCTATGATTTTGATTCCCAGCATCACCAGAGATGCTCTAGAATGGAATGGGAAAAGGAATAAGAATATTTCATTTTACCTCATTTTAGTATTTTAGATTTCATTTTATTTTACTTTATTCATTTAATTATTTTAGTGTGTGTGTGTGTGTGTGTGTGTGTGCGCGCGCGCACATATTTGTATGTATGTTTGAATGTATGTATGTATTTATGTATGTATGTATGTATTTATATATATTTGTTTTCTTATGTTTTCACGGGTATTTATATGTATGGTATTCAGCTTTGTTCAGATATTTTCCTACGTCTTTATAGTTGTGCTTTTAAAGTTGTAACAACTAAGACGAACCCAATACATAATACATAAACAGCCTGATGATGGCAGATGAGATTCTGCCGAAACGTCACTACAACTTTAAAAGCACAACAATAAAGACGTAGGAGAATACCTGAACAAAGCTGAATACCATACATATAAATACCCGTGAAAACGTAAGAAAACAAATATATATACATGCATACATACATACATACATATATAATAAGCAGTATAATTAATAATATAAATATATATAATATAATAAGTATTATTTATTTAGACTATATTTATTTAGTAGTATAATAAACTTTCATTTTATTTTAGTCTTTTATTTTATTCATTTAATTATTTTATTTTAATATTATTTATATAGATATATATATATGTATATGTATAATAAGCAGTATAATGAATAATATAAATATATACAGTATAATAAGTATTATAATAAACTTTCATTTTATTTTAGTCTTTTATTTTATTCATTTAATTATTTTAATATTATTTATATATATATATTTGTATATGTATAATAAGCAGTGTAATGAATAATATAAATATATATAGTATAATAAGTATTATAATAAACATTAAAATAAATATATTTAGTATAATAATAAGTATTATAATAAACATTAAAATAAATATATTTAGTATAATAATAAGTATTATAATAAACATTAAAATAAATATATTTAGTATAATATTTAGTATAATAAGCAGTAGGAGTATAATAAATAGTATAATAAATGTTATATATAGTATAATAAGTAGTAAGATAAATATATGTAAACAGTATAATAACTATTATATCTATGTTATAATGAACAGTATAACAAAGAGTATAATAAACCTAATAAGCAGCCTAATGCTCATTATACTGCTTATCGGGTTATTCTGGTTTAGGCAGCCCCCCCCCCAGTCCGGCCCTCAGAGGGAGCAGGGGTGGGGTGGGGGAGGGTCTTACTGAGAGAATCTGGTCCCCTTTCCGAAGTTCTCCGCTGAGGTCAGCTGGTCCTCCGGCCAGGATGAAGGAGATGAAAATGCCCTCACCGTCTTCGCCCCCCACAATGTTGAACCCCAGCCCTGTCGAGCCACGGTGGATCACGATGCGGCGGGGTTCCCTGGAGAGAGAAGAAAGGAGGATGTGTGTGTGTGTGAACCAGAACAGTTCTTGGGAGCTCATCTAGTCCAACCCTGCTCCCCCGATGGCTGGGGGGGGGGTTTGGAACGGCTTCCCCTCCTCCTGACGTCCAACCTGATTCCATCCTTGGCCTTCCTTCCTAACTCGTTCAGATCATTAAATTTGTACCCGGATCTCTGCTTGGTCTTGTTCTGACCAATGAGTTTCTGAGACACTCACAATCACACTCTTAGTCCCAAAAACTGTTGATTTTTATTTCAATAGCTGTGAATCCTATGCATTCCCAGCCCGTAATGAGACCCAAACAGTTTGTCAATAGTCCAAACAGAAGTTCTGCCGCCGTCCTTCAGGATAAGGCTGATAAGCACCCACCTTTATCTCCCTTGAAATGCTGCCAACGACTAAATGGCCCATTAGCTGTACAAGGCCAAATGGAGCGCAAAGTCCACACAGAGCTTCAGAGTTTAAACCGACCAGAACGAACAAAAGTTGCTTCCTGCAAAGGCTCCTGTCCCTTTGCTCCTCCTTTATGTCTTATGGGAGAGGCCAATCACCTCCAAGCCTTACTCCCAAGTCACCCCTTTTGTTTAAACTGTTCTTGCCTTCTGGCGGCTCTGTTCATGCGTGCAATGTTCCTCTTCCTCACTGTTGTCAGATTCTGGAGGCTCCGGAGTCGGCATATAACTCCCAGATGGCCCTGGCCCCATCTCTGCGTCAGATGCAGATCCCTCATCTGAGCCCTCCCCAGATAGGACTGGCCCATGTTCCTCCCCACTGTCCGACTCTGCTGCCAGCTCTGCAGGCTGCCGGCGGACCAACAACAGGCTAAACACACCCAAATCCTTTCCATCCTCCTCTCCAGGCCCCCTGGCATCTTGGTAGCCCCCTGGTCTCAACCCCAAACCGAAACTTTCTTTTTGAAAGGTTGGGCACCAAACCCCGATCCATTCCACAGGAGACAAAACTCCAGACCGCAATACAAGCAGATCAGTTCGCTGTCCTTGATGCTGAATCCACAATCGCGTTCAGCACCAAGGACAGTGAATGGCTCTGCCAAGGCTCTGCAGCAGGTGGGGGAGGCCACACCCCCAGGAGGCGGAGCCAGCACTTACCTGGGAATATCTTCCTCCCCCATCAGTTCTTTTGGGATGGGGGAGTACCTCCGAGGAGAGGTGGGGGTCATGGCTTGTGGGTAGTCGGTACCCAGGTAACTCTGATGACCGATTTCATTGTCTAGGTGATGGGAGTAAGCTAATAATAATAAAGGAGGAGGAGGAGGAGGAGGAGGAGGAAGAAAGAAAGAAAGAAAAAAGAAAGAAAGAAAGAAAGAAAGAAAGAAAGAAAAGAAAGAAAGAAGGATTTATTGAATTTACATGACACCTGGTGGCCAAATAAAAATGCTTATCAAATCCCTTATGCCACCAGACTTGAAATTTTAGGCTTAGACAACCTAGAACTACGCCACTTGCGGTCTGGCCGAAGCGTAGTACATAAAATTACCCATTACAATGTCCTACCTGTCAACAACTACTTCAGCTTCAACCTCATAGCACATGGGCAAACAATAGATACAAACTCAAAGTAAACCGCTCCAAACTTGATTGCAAAAAATACGACTTCCGCAACAAGAGTCAAAGTCTGGAACTCACTCCCTGACTCTGTTGTTACATCCTCAACGCCCCCAAAAACTTTTAACCTTAAACTGTCTACTGTGGACCTCACCCCATTCCTAAGGGGTCTGTAAGAGGGCTTGCATAAGCACACCAGCGTGCCTACCGTCCCTGTCCTACTGTTCCCATTTATTCATACTCTTTTATTATGTATATACTTATACCTGTTTACACTTATATGTTTATATATTATGTTCATATTTATACTTGTTTTCTCATACATGTTTGACAAACAAAATAAATCAATAAAAAAATAAAATAAATATGCCAAGAAGCAAAAGGGAAGGAAGCATGATTTTTTTTTTTAAAAGGGGGAGGTATCGTTTTGCAGAGTCAAAAACCTTTAATTCAGAATTTGCAAAAGTCTAAAAAGTATTGCTTATTAGCAGTCACTAATATATATATTTTAAAGTTTTTTTATTTTAATTAAAAAAAAAAATCCATCTTTCAGTTATACAGTGTGTCGACTGGGTACATATATCTTGTGCAAATATTGATATTTGTATATGTTTCTTACTATGTTTACATTCATATTACAATCTTTTCATATATATATCATTATAACAATATCATTTAATTTCTTACTTTATTTTCCAACCATTTATAAAATAAATCCCAAATCATATAATATTCCATTTCTTCTTGTTCTCTAATTAATTAGTTAATCTACTCATTTCTGCACATTACAATATTTTCTTAATCACTTTCTCCTCCATCCGTTTCATTTTTCCAATTTTGAGCAATACAATTCTAGCTGCTGTTAATATATGTATAATTAAATATGTCATTTCTTTACTATAGTTCTCAGGTAAAATCTCCAATAAAAATATCTCAGGCTTTAAATCTATATGTTGTTTTGTCATCTTTTCCAACCAAGTATGTATTTTTGTCCAATATCTTTTAGCTTCTGTGCATGTCCACCACCTATGATTATATGATCCAGGTATCTGATGATATTTCCAACATTTCACTGATTTAGGCACTAATATATATTTTTTAAAAGACCAGTGAAGCTCTCCAATTATTAAAAATACTGGGAAACATGTAGATTCGAGATCTGAACTCCTTTTATTGGATAAAGTATCAGGAAAAAAATGCATAAGGAAAGTATGTATTTAATATTACACGTCTCAACAGCAGTGAGAATTATACTGGAAATACAATACTGGAAAAATGAAGATATACCACGAGAAGAAGAGATAGTCAGGAAGATACCAGATTGTGCAGAAATGGATAGGCTGACATTGAAAAATTAAACAGACAGAAGATGTGGAATATGATCAAACATGGGATTTATGTTACCAATGATTGGGAAAAAGCGAGTGGAAATTAAGCGTGTCAATTTGTATGGTTAAGCAAACCCAGCCAACACAATGTTTATTAAGCTCTAAGAAATGTATTTAATAGAAAATCAATCATTTTTTAAAAAAATGAATAAATAAATATATATATCCCCCATTTTTGCAGATATGATGTTTAGTTGGGTCTCCTCTGGAGCATCCATAGTCATTATCAAGGCCACAGTTGACCAGGGATACCTCTGTTATGAGGTTCTCTAAGAGGGGGAAGGTGGAGGGATGAAGAGGAAGGAGCAGGAAGCCACTCACAGGAAGTGAGGTCAGGGGGCGCATAAGAGTCATTCAAGTCAAGGGTGGTGGGCTTGGCCACCTTCAGGTACACAACATCAAAGGTGTTCTTCAGAGCTGCCACTGCATCTTCGTGCATAACGTCCTCCAGGCTCACATTGTTTACCTGCAATGAGGGGAAGAAAGGGAGGTTGAGTGACGGGCTCATCTGTGGCGTTGGGTGAAGGCGCTCAGCATCCCACCCAATCTGTTTTCATACTGGCTAGTTATCAACAGAGTATCTGCTTAGTATTCGTCAACTTTGTCTACTTTAAGAGGTGTGGACTTCAACTCCCAGAATTCCCCAGCCAGCATGGGGAGTTACACATCAGAGAGGAAGGGAGATATAATCCCACACTCACTCAAGAGGATCCCCTCTTGTGGAAAGTTGTGAAGTTTCCCCAACCTATGCTTATGGGTGTCCCCAGAAAGAAAGAGCCAGGGACATCACATATATCATGACTTAAATGCACCAATTGATGAATTGGGTTGAGTTGGACTAGGGTGGTTGGGTTGGGTTGAGTTGAGTAAGGTGAAATTAGGTTGAGTTGAGTTGAAGAGTTGGGTTGAGTTGAGTTGGCTTAGATTAACTTCAATTGAGTTGGGATGAGTTGAGTTGGGTTAGGGAAGGTTAATTGGGTTGAGTTGAATTATCAGGTTGGATAAGGTTAAGTTAGGTTGAGTAGAGTTAAAGAGTTGGGATGGGTTGAGTTGAGATTAACTTCAACTGAGTTGGGTTGAGTTGAGTTGGGTTGGGTAAGATTAAATTAGGTTAAGTTGAACTGAGTTGAAGTGGGTTGGGTAAGGTTAAATTAGGTTGAGTTGACTTGAGTTGGGTTGAGAAAGGTTAAATTAAGCTGAGTTGGGTTAAGTTAAGTTGAATTTAGCTGGGTTGAGTAGAGTTGAACTGAAGATATCTGAAGCATTATGATCTCTCTTCTATCAACCATTTTCCTCTATACTGAATATCTAATTTTGCTAACTCTAGATTTAACTTTGGGGGAAATTACGTTCTTGTAAGACAGCTCCTCCACCCTGGTTCTTGGGAACCCATCCACCCCAGGCCTTACCGCTAGGATTTTGTCCCCAATCTGCAGCCGCCCGTCCTTGTGGGCTGCCCCGCCCTCAATGATTTTGGTGACGTAGATACTGTTGTCCCCAGGAATGTGCTGGTTGCCAACACCGCCCGCAATGCTGAAGCCCAGCCCTGTGGAGGAAGACCAGAGAAGGATGTTTGGGAGGAGGTCACCTTCTCAGGGAGAGACAGAGCGGGGTGCATGCAGAGGTGGACTGTTCTGATTCTGCGTGTTCTGCCGTAGGCTACCTTAGAAAGCAGAAAACACAATCTTAGTTCCGGCAAAACCTCTTTTATTTCCACGGCTGTGAATTACATTCATTCACAGCCGGCCAGGCTTCGCAAACAGTCTTTCAGGGGGATATTTATAAACGCCCACCTTATTGCACTTGGAACGTGGCCAGAGAATGAATTGCCAAGTGCAGGGCAAGGCCAAATTTGACACAGAGTCGAACAGAATTTTTCAAAGTTTGAACCGACCGGACGAACTAGTTGCTTCCTGCAAAAGCTCACGTCCCCTTTGATGTCCTATGGGAGGGGCCAATCATCTCCGAGGTGTGGCCTTACTCCTGAGTTCCTTAGCTTCTTGTTCCTTAGCTGTTCCCTTCTAGCAGCTCTGTGCATGCGCACACTGGGAACAGGCTCCAGCTGTTCTTCTGCCCCACTGATCTCCGATTCCGAAGGCAGCTGATAACTGCCCCCTGGCCCCATCTCTGCTTCCAACACAGAGCCCTCGCCAGAGTCTTCCCCAGACTCCAGGACTGGCCCAGGTTCCTACCCAACCTCCTCACTGTCCGAATCTGCTGCCAGCTCCATCAGCCACCAGCGGGCCACAACACTGCATAGTTTGGAGATCTGGAAAATCGGACCACCAGCTGGCCTCGTGCCCACCTGTTTTTGGGGCCATTTTCGGTCATTTTTGGGGGTGAAAAATGGCCTGACAACAGCCCGAAAAATAATCTGTTTTGGAGCCATTTTCAGCTGTTTTTTGGGCCATTTTCAGGCTGATTTTAGCCAGGAAAAACAGCCCAAAATGGCCCCAAAATAGCCTGAAAACTGACCTGAAAACGGCCCAAAATGGCCTGAAAACAGCCTGAAAACGGCCCAAAAATTTGCAGACCACCCCTGGGTGCAACGCAGAGGTGAAAACGTCTGGACAAAACATTTTCATAGGGCTGAATTCATTTCCCCACTTTTAAGAAGGTCCCAGGCAATCTTAGATTTGGAAGATGAACTCTAAGGCCATCTAGTCCAACCCTCCCTCCTCTGCCCACGCCAGGATCCACTGCATCTGGATAACTTGGAAGGCCTTCCAGCCAAGGAGAATTTGAATTTGAAAGGTAGCCAAAAAGAGAGCATGGATACAGCAGCCCCTCACTGTGCCCAGCACCTAACCTTTAAAGATACACTGAGCCTGCCACTGGAGGTTCCATTAGTCTCGCTAGGGGTGGTGGGGTGGAGAAGATCTTTCCCTTGAGGACACCAATCTCTACACAGGGTCCCTACTTAGAAGTACAACCAGATATAAATTGCCCACTTGGGACAGTGCTTGTCAAACTTGAAGATGGGTGGACTTCAACTCCCAGAATGCCCTAGTACTAATCCATTCCTGTTGCCATGCACACCCATACTCTCTTGTAATCCCTTTCTCTGCTTTTAGGCAATAGGAAAAAAGGCATGAGGAACCTTGATT
>SOZL01000520.1:0-30207 GCA_009733165.1 Naja naja | reverse complement strand
GGCGCGAATGGGCTCTTAATAACTTTTCTAAGTCCCAGTCCATTACCTTCACATCTGCAGCTCCCACCAATGCCTTCGGCCATCTTGAAATGGCCGGATTCACAGTGGTGAGAAAGACGCCCTCTTCCGCTTGCTCGAATGTGGCGATCGTTTCCCTCCAAATACATTTGGAAACGATCTGCATCTGAGTCCCAGTCTTCTGCCGTTGGATCAAACGGGCTGGGGGTGTTCAGCGCAGCCATCTCTCTCAGCTTGTTCTCCACGTTGTCTTCTTCGGAAGAATCCCACCTTCGTTGCCAGTGTTAGATTTGCATGAAGAGTCAGACGCGGAGTGCTTCAGTGAAGAGTTTATTAGTGACTACAGCTCATAACAGACCCGATTTGGCTTGGCTGCAGCTGCTACTTATAGCCAGCAGCCGCAGTTGCCAGCCAATCAGAGTGCAGGGTTTTTCCCTCACTTTTTAAACCAATCATATTTGACATTTTACAAGAACAGTTCAAACTAAACCAATGACATTCAAACCTGCATACATAACAGGGTGGGATTCTCCTTGGGGTCATCCATCCGTTCCCCCACCCCCAAGGCAAGAGTTTAACCCAGGCCTGGTTCTTATCCCAGGGGGGTCTATAAACGAGAAACTTCCTGTGCGGGGTGGGCAGGTGGGCTGTTTGAACTGGGGAAGACGTAACTGCGCTGGATCCTATCTTGAGCTCGGGGCTTGGCTAGATAGTCTCTGAGGTCCCCCTGATGAAACTGGAATGACGGATGGGGCTTGCTCGGGGAGGAAAGTAGACCTCAGGAAGATGTTTGTGTGTGTGTGGGGGGGTCTGTTTCCTCCCTAAATTGCATTTTTTCCCCCAGTCTTTCACCCTTGGGGGGGAAGGGACTCCAAGTCCCAGAATTCTTGGTGCTGCACGATGGCTGGGAATCCTGGGAACTGCAATCTTTGTAGAGGGAGAATAAAGGTCCCCAAATATTGGGGGGGGCTGTTGGGGAGAAAGTCTGGTTTGGGGTTGTTTTTCTTTCATTTATTTTGATTTATTTTTGGACTTTTTAAAATCACATTCTTATTATTTTAGCAGTAATTCAAGGCAACAAATATACCTTGTAATGAATATTATAAGAAATAATGCTCTTTCTTCCTCCTATTTTCCCCACGACAAGAACCCTGTGAGGTTGGTTGGCCTGAGAGATGGGAGGGGGGGATTGGCTGAAAGTCACCCAGCTGGCTTTCATGCCTAAAGCAGAACTAGAACTCCCAGTTTCCTGGTTTCATTAATCATTACCCCAAAGTGTTGCTAGGTGTAAGGTTTGATTAAAAAGAACCTGAAATAAGTGACAAACTATCAGGACTTGCAGATCAAACATTATGGAGGAAAAAATCCATTTTTATCCTGATACGATACCTAAAGAATTTCTATCTAGAAATATTGAATTTATCAGCCTGAATCTCTTAATTTTACCCCCCCTCAAAAAAAAACCCAGCCCCACCTTGCTTGGAATGGCCTCTATATAATAATTCTTCGTTGCTATCTTCATAATTCTTAATTTCCTGGGTTTGGCCTGGAATGATTAACTCCACCCACCCACCCAGCCTTAAGACTGTGAATCCAACCTGTCCATTCTCCTCACCCATAAGAACCACCCTGGGTTACAAGCCAGGATGACATCATGGCTACGTTGATGTCGCCGCCTCCCCATCGTGGTTTGTGGCATCCTCTGGAAGGATTTCAAATTGGAATTGCCAGGATGCACAACTCTGCCAAAAGAAACACAGCCTTCCCTGCCCACGGGACGTTGCACTCTTCCAATGTCCATCCACCCTGGCTGGGAGCGATAGGTGTTGCAGTCAAAATACCCCCCCACACCCCCCAAAGAGGTTTTCGGGGTTGGAAACAGCCGGGCTGACGCCTTTCCATGCCCGCCGACAGATGGGACAGGGTCATTTTGGCCCCTTCCAACAAAACAGCCCCCTCCCCAACATATAGTTCAGGTGAGGAGGGGAGGCTGGTGTGAGCCCCCCCCCCTACCTGAGGACCGGTCCCCTTTGTTTGCATCCCCCAGAGAGAGAGGATGCTGTTGTCAGGGTGTTGCCATGGCGACTGTTGTCAGCAGCCACCGGAGGTGGAAGAATAAGAGCGAAAGTATGCAAAATGGAAGGTGGGTGGGAGAGGTGAGTGGGTGGGAGAGGGGAGAACTTCAGCCCACTTGGATTCCAGGCCAAAACAGCTTGACACACACACACACAGCTTACCGGGTGTCCCAAATCGGCATCGCAAAGATACAAGCATACGCTCAGAGTTCCCTTGGGCCCATCTCACACCTCCTGCCTTCCCGTTGCCCCATCTTCCTTCCTCGCTTCCCTCAATTGGGGACCCAACCTCCCCCCACCAAATATTCAGGGTACCCCCCACACACATTTTGAGCCCCCTCCCTGCTCGGCCACCCGCTGTGCAATTTCTGGTGTATTTATTTTATTTTTTCCCCCTCCCTCCTTTTCCCATGGAGACTCCCTCTCCCCTCCCTGGTTTGCATTGCATGGCTTCAGTGTTGATGGAAGGGGAGGATGCAGATTTGGGGGGGAGAAGGCCTCCATGTGGGGAGGGGTCTGAGGTGCATGCAGGAGCGGTGGATAGGTGGGTGGAATTAAAAACAGCACCCTGGGTTGAGGGTTTCCCAGGCTCTTGCAAGTCCAGTCCTGCCGAAGATCCTTGCAGGAGATTAAGCGATGTGTAATTTTGCCCCCTACTCTCTTTTTTCCCCCTTTCTCTCTCTCTCTCTCTGTCTCTTTGTCTGTCTCCAGGCCAATTCTCCACCTGTCATTGTCAACACCGACACATTAGAAGCACCAGCTTATGTGAGTTGCCCCCAGAGGTTCACTTTGTCACCTTCCCAGGTCCTCTGGCCAGCCCCCCAACCCTGCCCTTGCATGCCCCCTTGACCACACTTCCTCCTCCTCCTCCTCCTCCTCTTCCTCCCCCCTCACCCCAAAGGTTCTTCCACTTCTTGGATCGGTAAACCAACCTGCTTCCGCCAACCTCTGACTGCAATATCTTTCCCCTTTTTTTAATCCCCAGGTAAATGGAACCGAAGGCGAGATGGAATATGAAGAGATCACTCTAGAGAGGGTAAGTTTGTGTGTTTGTGTGTGTGTGTAAGATGAGGGGGGACAAAGGCACTGTTTTTTCCTCAATCTTGCAACTTGAAGATTTGTGGACTACAACTCCCAGAATTCCCCTGCCAGCCATGCCTGTTTTTTCCTCCTGTCTCCCACCTCCTAGAGTAGAGAGATTGCAGAGGAAGGGATTAGAAGAGAGTAAGCAAACTGCTATGGGGATACATATCAAGTGAAGTGTTAATACCACTTTATAAAGCCTTGGTAAGACCCCAGAATTCCCCATGCCTGTTTTTTTCTCTCCTATCCCCTGGAATGGAGAGATTGCAGAGGAAGGGATTACAAAAGAATAAGCGAACCACAATGGACATACATATCATGTGAAATGTTAATACTGGCGCTCACATGCCAGCACCCAGAAGGCAATGTGTGTGGGGGCCCCCCATGCCCCCCCAGCGGCACAATCCCCATGCCCCATGCCCCCTTACCTGCACTGCTGATTTTCAGCCCATTTGAGGCCTTTTTCGGCCTCCCAGAGGCTCGAGGGAAGCCTTGGCAGCCTTTGCAGGCCGAAAAATGGGCCCGTTATGCCACTTCTGGTATTTCTGGAAATACCGGAAGTGACGACACGGGCCTCTTTTTCGGCCTCCAAAAGCTGCAGAGGCTTCCCTCGAACCTCTAGGAGGCTGAAAAAGGCCTGAAAATCACCCGGGAGGCGCGCCCATGCGCAGTGAGGTAAGTTTGCCTGGGGCTCATGTACCCGCACAAATGGCTCTGCGTCCCACCTGTGGCATGTATGCCACAGGTTTACCATCATGGGGCTAGGGAATTGTGGGAGTTGAAGTCCACAGGTCATGAAGGATGCCCTGCTGACTAGGGAATTCTGGGAGTTTGTTTGTTTATTTATTTATTTATTTATTTATTTATGAGACTTATATGCCGCCCTGTCTCCCGAAGGACTCAGGGCGGCTTACAAAATAGAATAATCCAGTTACAAATATACAAATATTAAAAAGTTATTAAACCAAAGGTCTCATAAATACACCAATTAAAACTATGCTAAAAACCCTTCCCCCCTCTCAGTCTGGGTAGGCCAGTTGGAACAGCCAGGTTTTTAGGTCACAGCGGAAGGAGCGGAGGTCAGGGGCCATCCGGAGCTCCAGGGGAAGCTGGTTCCATAGGGTGGGTGCTCCCACCGAGAAGGCCCTACTCCTGGGAACCGCCAGCCAACATTGCCGAGTCGACAGCACCTGGAGAAGGCCCTGTCAATGGGAGCGCACGGGACGCTGGGAAGCTGTTATCGGCAGCAGGGTCTCCCGCATATATCCTGGTCCAATGCCATGAAGGGCTTTACAGGTCAACACCAGCACCTTGAATCTCACCCAGAGGGCAACTGGTAGCCAGTGCAGCTCATGCAGGAGGGGTGTAACATGGGAGTATCGGGATCCTCCCATCACAATCCGCGCCACTGCATTCTGGACCAGTTGAAGCCTCCGAGTGGTCCTCAAGGGCAGCCCCATGTAAAGAGCATTGCAGTAGTCCAGACGGGAGACAAAGAGTGCATGAGTGACTGCACGCAGGGCATCTCGGTCCAGATAGGGACGCAACTGGTGCACCAGGCAAACCTGGGCAAATGCCCCCCTGGCCACGGCTCCCACCTGCTCCTCTAAACTGAGCCATGCATCCAGGAGGACACCCAAGTTGCACGCCCTATCTACGGGGAAGTTGAAGTCCACCTATCTTAAAAGGTCGGGAAACACTATGATAGACTAGGCTGGTAGACTTCTGGTTCTGCACAGATCGTGGGAAACTCTGCCTTCATGTCGCGTGATCCAATCCCCACATTTAACCAATCCTAGTTTCCTCAGTCGGACGTTGCCATGATATTGGTACATTTGCATTGAGACTTTACTCTCCCATAGGGCAACTCCGGGCTGGGCTTCAGCATCGCCGGGGGCACCGACAATCCTCACGTTGGCGATGACCCCAGTATCTTCATCACCAAAATCATCCCCGGAGGGGCGGCCGCTCAAGATGGCAGATTACGGTGAGAATCCTTGGCAGCCCCTGCGGAGACGGCTCCGTCCCGCTTGCTGGACTCAGTTTTTCTTTTTTTTTTATGACAAATTTTATTCAATTTTTAACCATTTTTTAAAACAGCTCTTTTCAGTAGACAGCATGTTCCCGGGTCATCAGTTTTACATGCAAATATGACAGTAGATCTATATTCATTTTAAACATTTAACTTCCTATTTTATCCCATTTTTACTTCTATTCCATTTTAGCAGACAAAGGGTCAGAGAAATTAATCCTAATCTCAAATCTTAATCTCAATCTGTATAACCCCCAGTTCATTTCGAAGTTAATTGCAAATATATATATATATTTTAAAACATCATTTATAAATCTTACAAATAACAATATATTTGCCCATCATATTAAAGATAAAGTTCATCCATATCTATCCTTTAATTATCTTCACATTGTTAATACTCTTTATCATTTACAGAATTCTTTTATCCGTCAGATTTGCCCTTTCATCACATATTCTCTCCATGATTCTAAATCCGTACAGGTTTTAACACTAAAAGAATGAGAAGAAAAAAAACCTAGACTTGCCCCCTTTTACTACTTTGAAAGTGACACCTCAGTGGTTAATATAGTAGCATAATTATAATCATTCCCTTTAAAGCGAAAGATAGAAGAAAAAAAAAAAGGAAAAAGAAAAGCTACCTTACAATATATCTCTAATCAATCGGGTTCTGCAACACATATCCCCCCTAAGGTTTATTTATGGTTCCAAAATAATAATAAAAATAACTAATCTTGGTTATTGATAAATCTCATTTTTAAACATTTTCTAGAATCATTTCAATTAATTCAATTTATCTGATCAACATTTACCTTTCTTTTGTAAATAAGAAATAAAAGTGTGAGCTTTTACCAGTAAAAGTTGTCAGTTACCCCTATTGTTTTACACTTTTATAATTGCAATATATTCTTATTACCACTTCTTCATGCAGAACCCCCCTTCTTAATGCTTTAGCCATTATCTCTATGCAGACAAGTTTCTTTCTTCATTATGTAATTCCATGTTTCTATCTTCTGTTCTTGTTTCTTGTTCCTTCTCCTCCCTTTTATCCCTATCCCCCTTCTCTGTCCAGTTTGAATTCTCTCTCTCTTTACCTTTCTGTTCCTTTCCTTCTGAACCTTTCTAACATGCTTAATTTCATAAATGTTCCCCTTTTAGATACTTTCTTAGGTTCCGTTTTTAAGCCACCCTTCCTTTCCCTTTTATTTGTATTAATCTTTGTATTAATTGTCTTTTTAAGATGGCTTTCTCTTGTGCTGGCTCCTCCCTTTCCAAGGTTCCTTCTTCTTGTTCTTTATTCACCATTTCAATGCCCATGTTTTCTGCAATGAGCCAAGTTAGTTCAGTCACTTCCTGTACTTCTTTCATACTTTTAAACTCCATTTTGATTCTTTGGATGGCCACCAGAATTTTTGTTTTCCTTATTTCTTCTTCTTTAAATTTTCTAAGATCCTAACCCAAGTCCAGAATCTATATCAATGTCACCAACTAATCCGTAGTCCGTCTTTGTGTATTCAAGCTTTCACTTTCTATGAGTCTTGCTTTTTTTGTTTCAGCGTCTCTTTAAAATGTAACAACTCCAATCCACAAAGGAACAAGATAGTTTCTTTCTTCTTTAGCTTCCAATTTTTCTCCACAAAGTGGCACTTTCTGCACAGAGTCTTAACCCTTTCCTTTTATTTTGATATTCAAAGTTTTCCGAGCCCCAAACTTAAATTCTTACGCTGGCTTCTTCCTTTCCGGTTCAAGCCCTTATAGCTGTCAAAAATATTTTACTTATTTTTCCTTCACTTGAGACTGCGCCGCTTCTGTTTCTTTTTAAAAACTCATCTTTATCTTAATCCTGGGGTGCCTTGATCTTACCATCCGATACTCCCGGTTCCTCTGCTGTCGACTTCTTTCTTTCCTCCTGCACCAATCTTAATCCCGTTGAGACCTTCTCTTCGAGGTGGCCATTTTGACCACCACTTCTTGACGTCTTCGGAGGGAAAAGACCAGACCCAAAGGGGAGATGCGCTCCCCTCACTCTGGCTGGCAGATTTCCCTTTCTCCGCCGCCCCTACAAGGCAGCTTCAGCCCCGAACCTTGCAGGATCGGGGCTCTCCGACGCAAGAGCCAGGCTGCGGTCGCGGACGATCGCAAACCGCCGCCCGTTCTCGAGAAGGCTCAACCCGGAACCCCTGCTTGCTGGACTCAGTTTTTCGATCTACCTAGAACAGTGGTGGCTGACCTTTTTGGGCTCCTGGGCCAAAAATTGTGCGTGCGCTTGCATGCACGTGTTCACAAGCTAGCACCCAGAAGGTAATGCATGTGGGACCCTCCCATGCTCCCTCACATGCATGCACAATCCTCCATGCACACCCCCCCACACTGCCCCCTTACTTGCACTGCTGATTTTCGGCCTGTTTGAGGCCTTTTTTGGCCTCCCAAAGGCTCGAGGGAAGACTCTGCAGCCTTTGGAGGCCAAAAAATGGGCTCGTTTCATCACTTCCATTATTTCCGGAAATACCGGAAGTGATGAAACGGGCCTATTTTTTGGCCTGCCAAGGCTGCAGAGGCTTCCCTCGAGCCTCTGGGAGGCCGAAAAAGGCCTCAAACAGGCCTTTTCCAAAATTCATATGTCAACTCATAAAATATTTCTATGGTCTTTTTAGAGTTGCCAACAGAAAGGGAGGGGGGAGCAGTGTGGCAGCTTGCAAAACTGAAAGTGCATTTCATAAATGTTTTCAACAATATAGGTGACCAAAGTTCCTCCAACCATAGAGTCTCCTCCTAGCGCGGTGTCCTTTTTCCTCTACCTGTCCTAACTGAAAGCCCTATCAATTGTGGAGCCGACCAGACTCTATGGTTGTTCCCCCACCATAGAGTCTCCTCCCTTTTTCCTTTACCTGTCCTAACTGAAAACCCTATCAATTGTGGAGCCGACTGGCAACAGGGAGGCACAGATGAGGGAGGAAAGAGCCACAGGTTGCTGACCTCTGCTCTAGTCGCCTGATTCAACCAAAGGACTCTGGGCGGCATATAATTCTGATTTTTTGGGGTGTGTGTGATTTTTTTTCTCTACCCTGGACAGAGTGAACGACAGTATCCTCTTTGTGAATGATGTGGATGTCCGGGAGGTAACCCACAGCACGGCAGTGGAGGCACTGAAGGAGGCAGGCTCCATCGTGCGGCTCTACGTCATGCGCAGGAAACTGCTGGCGGAGAAGGTGATCGAGATTAAGCTGATCAAAGGCCCTAAAGGTGAGCCCCTCTCTCTGCTCCCCTCCCCCCAGAGATTTTCAGGGACCTTCTATTCCTTCTCTTTAAGGGCGCTCTGTGGCTTCGATGAACCCCCAGTTCCCAATTGGGTGAAGCCACATTACCCGAAATCAAGGTTTCTCATGCCTTTTCTCCTATCACCTAAAAGCAGAGAAAGGGATTACAAGGGAGTATATGGGCCACAATGGGTGTGCATGGCAAACGGAATGGATTAGTGCTAGGGTATTCTGGGAGTTGAAGTCCACCCATCTTCAAGTTTGACAAGCACTGTCCCAAGTGGACAATGTATATCTGGTTGTACTTCAAACTAGGGAGCCTGCGTAGAGATTGGTATCCTCAAGGAAAAAGATCTTCTCCACCCCACCACCCCTAGCGAGGCTAATGAAACCTCCAGTGGCAGGCTCAGTGTATCTTTAAATGTTAGGTGCTGGGCACAGTGAGCGGCTGTTGCTCTTTTTGGCTACTGTCATGCCCCTGGTGGAGACTGACTCTGAGGGAGAAGAGGAACAGCCAACAGGGAGTGGAAGTGTGGCTCTGGAGGTTGTGGAGGAAGCTGGGGAAGGGCAGAGGCTGGCTGGGCAGTCAGAGGAGGATCCAGGCCCATCCCCTCTCCATCCTAGGGCAGGCAGGGAGGAGAGGATAAGGGAGAGATGTGGTCTACGGGGGAGGAAAGGGCCTTGATTCTCTTCATGGGCTGCAGCTGTGACAAGTAGATAAGAGGACGGACATGCATAGGGGCGAGTGCTGGAAACAAAGCATGGAAATATCTCTAGTTTATGGTTCCTCTCTGAGTTTGGCGTCCTTCCCAGTGTGTGTTCTGTTATCTGTGGATGTCCTCCAGCCCTTATCTTGCCTGGTTTGTGTTGTTTTTTTCCCCTCCTTCTTGTAACTGTTTGTGGGGGAGTTTTTTTGTCTCCAGTCAAGAATATTTGGAGCTTGGAAGCAAAGTGAAGGAATAAAAGGGGCTTCACCTGCTTTTTGTGACTGTGTTTATTTTGTATCCCACCCTGGGTCATCACAGCTACCTTTCAAATGTCAGTTCTCCTTGGCTGGAAGGCCTTCCAAGTTATCCAGATGCTCACGCCAGGCAGTAGATCCTGGCGTGGGCGGGAGGGGGGGTTGGACTAGATGACCTTAGAGTTCATCTTCCAAATCTAAGATTGCATGGGACCTTCTTAAAAGTGTGGAAAGGAATTCACCCCTATGAAAATGTTTTGTCCAGACGTTTTCACCTCTGCATTGCACCCAGGGGCGGGTTGCAAATTTTTTTGAACAACCGGTTCTCAGGCTGGGTAGGCATGGCCAGTTGGTCATGTGACTGGGTGGAAGATGTCACTCATCACACCTAGCCCCGCCTTCCAGCCACTCGCCTCAAAGGCAGAGGTTGGATTCAGCCAGTTGGGGCTAATTACATCATTAGCTGGCCCCACCCCCACCCGTTTTTCAGCTTGTTTTTCGGCCATTTTCAGGCTGTTTTTCAGGCCATTTTTGGACCATTTTCAGGCCATTTTCAGGTCATTTTTGGGCCATTTTCAAGCCATTTTTCAGGCTGTTTTCGGGCCATTTTGGGGTCATTTTCCAGGCCATTTTCAGTCATTTTTCAGGTCGTTTTCAGGCCATTTTAAGGCCATTTTGGGGGCATTTTCAGGCTATTGTTAAGACTGTTTTCAGGCTGTTTGGGGGGCATTTTCAAGCCATTTTCTGGCTGTTTTCAGGCCATTTTCCAGGTGTTTCTCAGGTCATAAATCAGCCTGAAAATGGCTGAAAATGGCCCCCAAAACAGACCATTTTTCAGGCTGTTGTCAGGCCATTTTCTGGCCCAAAATCAGCCTGAAAAGAGCCCGAAAATGGCCTGAAAACAGCCCCCAAAATGGCCTGTTTTTTGGGCCTTTTTCAGGCTGTTTTTTGCCCCCCAAAATGACCGAAAATGGCCCAAAAAACAGGGGGGAACGGTGCCAGGCAGTGGTCCAATTTGCCGGTTCTCCAAACTATGCGGTCTTGTGGCCTGCCAGCGGCTGTTGGAGCTGGCAGTAGAGTCGGACAGTAGTGAGGAGGTTGGGAAGGAACCTGGGCCAGTCTCAGAGGCCGAGGAGGGCTCGGCATTGGAGGCAGAGATGAGGCCAGAGCAGGCTGGCAGTCATCAGCTGCCTTTGGAGTCAGAGATCAGTGGGGCAGAAGAACAGCTGGAGCCTGTTCCCAGTGTGAGCATGTGCAGGGTTGCCAGAAGACAAGAACAATTGAGAAAAAGTAGGGTCGACTCAGGAGTAAGACCCACATCCCGGAGGTGATTGGCCCCTCCCATAGGACATCAAAGAGGAGTGAAGGGGATGTGAGCTTTTGCAGGAAGCAACTAGTTTGTCCGGTCGATCCAAGCTTTGAAAAGTTCTGTTTGATTCTGTGTCGAGTTTGGCCTTGCCCTGAGCTTGGCAATTCATTCTCTGGCTGCATTCCAAGTGTGATAAGGTGGGTGTTTATAAACATCCCCCTGAAAGATTGTTTACGAAGCCTGGCTGGCTGTGAATGAATGTAATTCACAGCTGTGGAAATAAAAGAGGTTTTGCCGGAACTAAGGTTGTGTTTTCTGCTTTCTAAGGAAGCAGAACATGCAGAATCGGAGCAGTCCACCTCTGCATGCACCCTGCTTTGTCTCTCCCTGAGAAGGTGACCTCCTCACAAACATCCTTCTCTGGTCTTCCTCCACAGGGCTGGGCTTCAGCATTGCGGGCGGTGTTGGCAACCAGCACATTCCTGGAGACAACAGTATCTATGTCACCAAAATCATTGAGGGCGGGGCAGCCCACAAGGACGGGCGGCTGCAGATCGGGGACAAAATCCTAGCGGTAATGCCTTTGGTGGGTGGGTTCCCAAGAACCAGGGTGGGGGAGTTGTCTTACAAGAATGGAATTTCCCCCAAAGTTAAATCTAGAGTTAGCCAAAATTAGATAATTTCAGTATAGAGGAAAATGGTTGATAGAAGAGAGATCATAATGCTTCAGATATCTTCAGTTCAGTTCAGTTCAACTCTACTCAACCCAACTAAATTCAAGTTAACTTAACCCAACCCAACTCAGCCTAACTACTCCTCAGCTTAATTTAACTTTACTCAACCCAACTCAAGTCAACCTAATTTAACCTTCCCTAGCCCAACTCAACTCATCCCAACTCAATTGAAGTTGATCTAAGCCAATCCAACTCAACCTAACTCTTTAACTCTACTCAACTCAACCTAATTTCACCTTACTCAACCCAACCCAACCAACCCTAGTCCAACTCAACCCAATTCATGAATTGGTGCATTTAAGTCGTGATATATGTGATGTCACTGGCTCCTCCATAGGTTGGGGAAAGTTCACAACTTTCCACAAGAGGGGATCCTTCAGTGAGTGTGGGATTACATCTCCCTTCCTCTCCGATGTGTAACTCCCCATGCTAGCTGGGGAATTCTGGGAGTTGAAGTCCACACCTCTTAAAGTAGATGAAGTTGACAAACACTAAGCAAATACCCCGTTGGTAACTAGCCAGGATGAAAACGGATTGGGTGGGATGCTGAGTGCCTTCACCCAACGCCACAGGTGAGCCCATCACTCAACCGCCCTTTCTTCCCCTCCTTGCAGGTAAACAATGTGAGCCTGGAGGACGTCATGCACGAAGATGCGGTGGCAGCTCTGAAGAACACCTTCGACATTGTGTACCTGAAGGTGGCCAAGCCCACCACCCTTGACTTGAACAACTCTTACACGCCCCCTGACCTCACTTCCTGTGAGTGGATTCCCACACTTTCCTCTTCATCTATCCACCTTCCCCCTCTTAGAGAACCTCATAACAGAGGTATCCCTGGTCAACCATGGCCTTGAGAATAACTATGGCTGCTCTGGGGGAACCCAACTAAACTCATTGTATTTATAAAAATGGGGGATATCTTTTTAAAAAATCTCTGGCTGTGAGATAAAGACCATTTCTATTAAATACATTTCTTAGTGCTTAACAAACTTTGTGTTGGCTGGGTATTTCATTTGCTTAACCATGCAAATTGACATTCTTAATTTCCACTCCCTTTTTCCCAACCATTAGTAACATAAATCCCATGTTTGATCATATTTCACATCTTCTGTCTGTTTAATTTTTCAATGTCAGTCTATCCATTTCTGCACAATCTGGTATCTTCCTGATTATTTCTTCCTCTCATAGTACATCTTCATTTTTCCAGTATTGTGTGGATATAATCCTCACTGCTGTTAAGACATGTAATATTAAATACATACTTTCCTTATCCATTTTTTTCCTGATATTTTATCCAATAAAAACAGTTCAGATCTCGAATCTACATGTTTCCCAGTATTTTTAATAATTGGGGAGCTTCACTGGTCTTTTAAAAAAAATACATTAGTGCCTAAATCAGTGAAATGTTGGAAATGTCATCAGATACCTGCATCATATTATCATAGGTGGTGGACATGCACAGAAGCTAAAAGATATTGGACAAAAATACATACTTGGTTGGAAAAGATAACAGAACAACATATACATTTAAAGCCTGAGATATTTTTATTGGGGATTTTACCCGAGAACTATAGTAAGGAAATAACATATTTAATTATACATATATCAACAGCAGCTAGAATTGTATTTGCTCAAAATTGGAAAAATGAAAAGGTTGGAGGAGGAGGTGATTAAGAAAATATTGGAATGTGCAGAAATGAGTAGATTAACATTGGCAATTAGAGAACAAGAAGAAATGGAGTATTATATGATTTGGGATTCATTTTTATAAATGGTTGGAAAATAAAGTAAGAAATTAAATGATATTGTTATAATGATATATAATAATGAAAAGGTTGTAATATGAATATAAACTTAGTAAGAAATGTATACAAATATCAATATTTGCACAAGATTACATATATACATTCTCAGTCGACACACTGTATAACTGAAAGATAGATTTGGTTTTTTTTTTAAATAAAAATAAAAAACTTTAATATATATATATTAGTGCCTGCTAATAAGCAATACTTTTTTAGACTTTTGCAAATTCTGAATTAAAGGTTTTTGACTGCAAAATGATACCTCCCCCTTTTTTTAAAAAAATCATGCTTCCTTCCCTTTTGCTTTTTGGCATATTTATTTTATTTTTTATTGATTTATTTTGTTTGTCAAGCATGTATGAGAAAAACAAGTATAAGTATGAACATAACATCTAAACAGATAAGTAATGAACGGGTATAAATATATACATAATAAATGAGTACAAATAAATGGAAAGAGTAGGACAGGGATGGTAGGCACGCTGGTGTGCTTATGCATGCCCCCTTACAGACCCCTTAGGAATGTGGTGAGGTCCACGGTAGACAGTTTAAGGTTAAAGTTTTGGAGGGGTTAGAGGATGTAACAGGGAGTGAGTTCCAGGCGTTGACCACTCTTGTTGCAGAAGTTGTATTTTCTGCAATCGAGTTTGGAGCGGTTTACTTTGAGTTTGTACCTATTGTTTGCCCGGGTGCTATTGCAGTTGAAGCTGAAGTAGTCGTTGACAGGTAGGACATTGTAATGGGTAATTTTATGTACTACGCTTAGGTCAGACCGAAAGTGGCATAGTTCTAGGTTATCTAAGCCTAAAATTTCAAGTCTGGTGGCATAAGGGATTTGATAAGCATTTTCATTTGGCCGCCGGGTGTCATGTAAATTCAATAAATCTTTCTTTTTTTCTTTCTTTCTTTCTTTCTTTCTTTCTTTCTTTCTTTCTTTCTTTCTCTTTCCTCCTCCTCCTCCTCCTTCTTTCCTCTTCTTCTTCTTCTTCTTCTTCTTCTTCTTCTTCTTCTTCTTCTTCTTCATTATTATTAGCTTACTCCCATCACCTAGACAACGAAATCGGTCATCAGAGTTACCTAGGTACCGACTACCCACAAGCCATGACCCCCACCTCTCCTCGGAGGTACTCCCCCATCCCAAAAGAGCTGATGGGGGAGGAAGATATTCCCAGGTAAGTGCTGGCTCCGCCTCCTGGGGGTGTGTGGCCTCCCACACCTGCTGCAGAGCCTTGGCAGAGCCGTTCACTGTCCTTGGTGCTGAACGCGATTGTGGACTCAGCACCAAGGACAGCAAACTGATCTGCTTGTATTGCGGTCCAGAGTTTTGTCTCCTATGGAATGGATCAGGGTTTGGTGCCCAACCTTTCAAAAAGACAGTTTCAGTTTGGAGTTGAGACCAGGGGGCTACCGAGATGCCAGGGGGCCTGGAGAGGAGGATGGAAAGGATTTGGGTGTGTTTAGCCTGTTGTTGGCAGTGGGGAGGAACATGGGCCAGTCCTAGAGCCTAGGGAAGGAGGGAATCTGCATCTGACACAGAGATGGGGCCAGGGACATCTGGGAGTTATATGCCGACTCTGGAGCCTCCAGAATCTAACATCAGCGAGGAAGAGGAACAGAGGGAGCCTGTTCCCAGTGCGCGCATGCACAGAGCTGCCAGAAGGCAAGAACAGTTAAGACAAAAGGGGAGACTCGGAAGTAAGGCTGGGAGGTGATTGGCCCCCTCCCGTAAAACACAAAGGAGGAGCAAAGGGACAGGCGCCTTTGCAGGAAGCAACTTGCCAGCATCACATTCGACGCCTGCGCGCCCACACAGGTGGGCCTCCTGGGAATACCGTCGGTCAGGCATTGTCAGCTGGCGGTCCCCAGGGCTAGGGCCTTTTCTGTGGGAGCACCTGCCCTATGGAATCAGCTCCCGGCCGATCTTCGTTTGGCCCCTGATCTCCGCCTTTCCGAGACCTGAAGACTTGGCTGTTTCAGCAATGCCTGGATTGACCTGGGGTGGGTTGTTTTAATTGCATTGTTTTATTGTTGTAGTTTTAATTGTCTAATTTAATTTTTTAGTAATTTATAGACTTGTAGTTGTTTAATATTTTTTTATTGTAAATATATTCTCTTTTTATATATATGTCACGCCCTGAGTCCTTAGGGAGAAGGCAGCATACAAGTCTAAATAAATAAATAAATAAATAAATAATAATAATAATAATAATAATAATAATAATAATAATAATAACAACAACTTTCATTCGTTCTGGTCGGTTTTAAACTCTGAAGCTCTGTGTGGACTTTTTGCTCCGTGTGGCCTCGTACAGCTAATGGGCCATTTAGTCGTTAGTCAAGGGAGATAAAGGTGGGTGCTTATCAGCCTTATCCCGAAGGACGGTGGCAAGAACTTCTGTTTGGACAATTTACAAGCTGTTTGGGACTCATTATGGGCTGTGAATGCATAGAATTCACAACCGTTGAAATAAAAAAAAAACGTTTTTTGGTACTAAGAGTGTGATTGTGAGTGTCTCAGGAAGTCCTTGGTCAGAACAAGACCAAGCAGAGATCCTAGTACAAATTTAATGATTTGAACAAGTTAGGAAGGAAGGCCAAGGATGGAATCGGGTTGGACGTCAGGAGGAGGGGAAGCCATTCCAAACTCGGCCACTGGAAGGTGGGTGGACTTCAACTCCCAGAGTACCACCCCCCCAGCCAGCAAGGGAGTGGGGTTGGACTAGATGACCTCCCAAGAACCCTTCCGTTTCACACACACGCACACACACCCCTCCTTTCTTCTCTCTCCAGGGAACCCCGCCGCATCGTGATCCACCGTGGCTCGACAGGGCTGGGGTTCAACATTGTGGGGGGCGAAGACGGCGAGGGCATTTTCATCTCCTTCATCCTGGCCGGAGGACCAGCTGACCTCAGTGGAGAACTTCGGAAAGGGGACCAGATTCTCTCAGTAAGACCCTCCCCCAGCCCACCTCTGCTCCCTCGGAGGGCTGGACCGGGGGTGGGGGCGGCTGGCTGGCTGAATCAGAATAACCCAATAAGCAGTATAATGAGCGTTAGGCTGCTTATATTAGGTTTATTATACTGCTATTTGTTATACTGCTTATTGTAATATATATTTATTATAATAGTTATTATACTATTTACATATATTTATTTTACTACTTATTATACTATATATAATAGTTATTATACTACTATTTATTATACTCATACTGCTTATTATTTATTTATTTTATTTGACTTGTATGCCGCCACTCTCCGAAAGGACTTGGGGCGGCTCACAGATAAAACATAGAACAATAAATAATTTAAAAAGAGATTAAACCTAACAAGCCAAATATAATAATAAAAACCCAATTAAAATCCCCCCCCAGGAGGTCAGTCCAGCCCAGCCTGTAAAATAACCAGGTTTTTAGATCGTGCGGAAAGAGGAGATCGAGGAGCCAACCGGAGCTCAACGGGTAGTTGGTTCCATAAGGCGGGAGCCGCTACAGAATAGGCCCTTCCCGGGCACCGCCAGCCGACATTGTCGCGGACGGCATCGAGAAGTCCCAGCCTGTGTGCTCACACAGGGTGATTTTGATATCGGCAGGAGGCGCTCCTGCAAGTACCCGGACCCATGCCATGAAGGACTTTGAATGTTAAGCGCCAGAACCTTGAATCGCACCGAGGGCAACCGCAACCAATGCAGCTCACGCAGGAGGGGTGTAACATGGGAGTATCGGGAAACTCTCATCACAACCCGCACAGCTGCATTCTGCACCAGCTGGAGCCTCCGGATGATATGCAAGGGCAGTCCTAAATAGAGAGCGTTGCAGTAGTCGGGTCGGGACGTAACAAGTGCATGAGTGACCATGCGAAGGGCATCACGATCCAGGTAAGGGCGCAACTGGCGAACCAGCTGAACCTGGGCAAAGGCCCCCCTGGCCACGGCTCCCACCTGCTCCTCCAAACTGAGCCGTGAATCCAGGAGAACCCCCAGGTTTCATGCCCTATCCACAGGGGGCAACACCTCTCCCCATGACCAAAGATGGAATCTGTTCACTGGAACGAGATGCCTGTATGCACAGCCACTCAGTCTTGGCCAGATTGAGCTGTAGCTTGTTCCTGCCCATCCAGATCATACCAGCATCCAGACAACGGACATCACAGAGGGCATCACTGATTTGGTTTGGGGTGGAGATATATAGCTGAGTATCATCAGCATACTGATGATACCTCACCCCAAACCGGATGATCTCACCCAGCTTCATATAGATGTTGAACAGGAGGGGAGAGGACGACCCCTGAGGGACCCCACAAGTGAGAGCCCTTGGGACCGACCTCTGCCCCCTGCCAACACCGTGAGCGCCCGAGAGGTAGGAGGAGAACCACTGCAAAACAGTGCCTCCCACTCCCAACCCCTCAAGGCACTGCAGTAGGATACCATGGTCGATGGTATCGAAAGCCGCTGAGAGATCTAATAGGACCAGGACAGAGGAAAATCCTCTGTCCCAGCCCTCCAGAGATCATCCACCAGTGCGACCAATGCCGTCTCTGTACTGAACCCGGGCTGGAAGCCAGATTGATAGGGATCTAGATAGTCCGCTTCTTCCAGGAAAAGCAGAGACTGTTGAGCCACCATCTCAACAACCTTCGCTAAAAAAAGTTGGAGACTGGACGAAAGTTGTTCAACACGGCTGGGTCCAGGGCAGGCTTCTTCAGGAGGGGTTTCACCACCGCCTCTTTCAAGGCAGCGGGAAAGAGCCCTCCCTTAATGAAGCATTGACTACTGCCGAGCCAGCACGTGACCTCCCTGGCGCATACACCATCCAGGAAGGGCACGGGTCCAACAAACTGCGTGGTGGAACTCAGATGTGCATAATCCTGTCCACTTCATCCTCAGAAACAGGATCAAACTCAGCCCAGATGATATTGGCTGGACTTCTTGCACCTCCCTCCTCAGACCATTGCAAATTAGAGTCCAACCCTTCCCGAATCCAAGCGATCTTATCCAACAGATACTGACCAAATTCCTCAGCCCTACCCTGCATAGGATCCAACCCCGCCCCCGATGTAAAAGGGCAGCTGGGCGGTCCTCTGCGGATGCTATGAGAGCGGAGAGGTATGACCTCTTCACCACCCCCACAGCTACCAGATAAGTCCTAATATAGGCTCTTAGCTGGGCTCGGCTGGATTTGGAGTGGGTCGACCTCCACCTGCTCTCTAAACCCCTCCTATGCCGCTTCATCTCCCTAAGCTCCTCAGTGAACCAAGGAGCCACCTGGGATCTCGGCAGTGAGGGGACGAGGGACAACTCAGTCGAGGGCCTCAGCAGCAGCCTGTTGCCAGGTAGCTGCCAGTACCTCGGCCGAGCTGTGGATAAGGGAGGCAGGCAAAGACCCCAGTTCTGTCTGGAACCTTTCAGGGTCCATCAGACGTCTGGGGCGGAACCATTGCAGTGGTTCCTCATCCCAATGGTGTGGGGCCGCTTGTTGGAAGACCAGCCGCAGGAGATAGTGGTCTGACCATGCTACGGGTTGGACATTCACAGTGCCCACCCCAGATCACTACGCCAACATTCCGAGACAAAAACAAGGTCGAGTGTGTTGCCCCCCTCATGTGTGGGGGCCTGTATTATTTGGGTCAGGCCCATAGCCGCCATGGAAGCCATGAACTCCTGGCCAGCCCGGCCCCAGAGAGGGCAGGTTGAAGTCACCCAAACCCAAAAGGCTTGGGAACTCCACCGCCACTCCCGAGAGGGCATCGAGCAGCCCAGGCAGGGCCGTTGCCACATAGTTGGGGGATAGGTATATAAGCAACAAGCCCAACCGACCACCAGGCCCCAACCTCAAAGGAGAGCTTCACACCCACCTATCTGCGGAACGGTGACCTCCCTTGGAATCAAGGTCTCCCAAATAACAACAGCAACCCCCACCCCCACCCCTCCTCTGAGCTCGGACGGTGTAAAATCTGAAAACCTGGGGGCATAGATCAACCAGAGGGACTCCACCCTCCGGCCCCAACCAGGTCTCAGTGATGCAAGCCAGGTCCGTGGCCTCCTCCTCGATTAACTCACCAAGGAGGGGTGCCTTATTGACCACGGACCTGGCATTAAAATACACCAACCTAAGCCCAGGGCCTCCAAGTCCCGTATCCCGGTGGGCAGAGCATGGGGTCGGAGCACGCCACAGCTTGAAGACAGTAGCGGCACGCTCCCTTTATGCGATATGGCCCCCCGCCTCTCCATCCCCTGCCAAGTCCGATCACCCTGGGAATCGGCATTCCCGCCTCATTCCCCGGAGTCCCATGGGCCCCCCCCCCCATCCCACGGCACAATCCCCAGTCGGGCTGAACCGAGCTCCTTCCAATCTGGGCAGAAATTGATCAGCTGCCTGCCCAGACCAACAACCCTCCCCCCTTAGCCCTTTAAAACAACGAGTCAAAAAATTTAAAAGTTTCCCTTTACCTAATTTAAAATTACCCCCCTTGGTCGCGTGATGCCACCTCTCGAGATCTAAAAATCCGTCATAAAGTTAAGCTCTTGATACCCCCACGGGCCATGCTAAGGACAAGGGAACAGTCCTATAGGCCCGTAATTCCATAGGTGAATAAGCCAATATCATGATATAACAATTAAAATTCACAGAGGGCAGGGATAGATAAATTCGGCCGCAGATGGTTAACAGATGTTAAAATCAGTACGTTAAAAGTCCAGGTGTTAAAAGTCAGTGTCGACCGCCTTCCGTCTTGGAACCAGCACCAACAGTTATCATGTCGTGTCCCCCGAAGGTTCTCTCACCATCCATTGGGGGGGGCCAGGTGAAACCATGGTCCAGCCACCACTCTCCCACCGTGGTGGTTATCACCGGGCTGGAACAAACGGGGCAGCCTGCTATCCTCTCATGGTACCAGGCAGAACCTCCGCCAAGGATGAAAGAAGGCAACAACAGCAAAAAGGGGGGGCGAGTGTAGATGGGACAGCAGCAGATGTCATATACTAAGAAACCTGTTCTTAAAGTGCACAGTTCTTAAAGTGCATTATTCTTAAAGTGCATTATTCTTAAAGTGCATAGTTCTTAAAGTGCACCAGATAATGTCATTAAAGTGCAAAAAAGTCAGAGATACCAGTATGGAAGATGGTAAAAGAAAGTCACCGGTTGAAAGACAGCAGGGGGGGCAGAGACCGGAAAGCCCGGCAGCAAGGCCAAACTAGGTCCAGCTGCCTACCACAACCTCCAATGGAGGGGGCCCAGGGACTTCTAGGGTGGCTCAAAAGCCCAACATTTATAATGTTTATTATACTACTTATTATACTATATATATTTATATTATTCATTATACTGCTTATTAGACATATACATATATATATATATATATATATATATATATATATATATATATATATATATATTTGTTTTCGTAGATTTTCACGGGTAAAGGTATGTGGGTCTTGGTGTATTCGGGTCTTGTCCCATGTAAGATTGAGAATACCTTGGCAATGTTTTGACAAAATCTCATTCGTCATCTTCAGGCTGGTGTCTTCAGCTTCGTTCTTCTGGGAGAAGTGATGGCTGTTTTTCCCTTTTAAACTCTGGAGTTTAAAAAGACCCATATATATATATATATATATTTGTTTTCATAGATTTTCACGGGTAAAGGTATGTAGGTCTTGGTGTATTGGTGAGGACAAGACCCGAATACACCAAGACCTATATATATATATATACATATAGTACTAAAATAAAATAATTAAATGAATAAAGTAAAATAAAATAAAAGACTAAAATAAAATGAAAGTTTATTATACTAATTATACTATATATAACTATATTATTCATTATACTGCTTTTTATACATACATATATGCATACATACATACATACATACATACATACATACATGCAGGTCTTGACGTGTTCGAGTCTTTTCCCATGTAAGATTGAGAGTATCTTGGCGACGTTTTGACAAGGTCCCACTCGCCATCTTCAGGCTGGTGCTTTCGCTTGCTTGTGCGAGCAAAGTGTGATCGGAGCTGCCGTCTCTCTATAAATACTGGTGGGGAGGTGTGGTGTGCTGGCTCTGTTGTAAGCGGGTTGGTTGGCTGTGTTGTCACTTCTTGATTGGTTGATGGAGTTGATGTTTGCAGATTGGTTGGCTTTTTGTAAGAACCTGTGTGGCTGAGTACTGGCTGTGTGTCTATCAGCCTTTGTGTTGTAATGACCTGGGTAATGGGCTGTGTGATGACCTTCTGAGTTCTATTGTTGTGATATCCTGGGTCTTGTGCTATAATCTCCTGGGTCGTTTGCTGTATTGTAACATCGAGGTTTTGTGTTGTAACCTTCTGAGTTCCGTGATGTGATATCCTGAGCAGACGGCTGTGATGTAACATTCCGGGCTTTGGTTTGGCTCCAAGTTTGAGGTCTGGCTATGTGTTCATGGCGTGTGTCAGTTTGCTCAGTTTGGGGGTCGGAGGGTGTAGCAGCTGGTGATGCAGCCGTGGTCTGGTTTCTGGATGGTGGTTGTCTTTTCTATGGGATGGGTTTGGGTTTGAGTCTGGTGAGGGAGATTGGTGGTGGCGTCATGTGTTGTTTTGGGTCCGGTGTTGGTTTTCGTGGCTGGGACTCCTTTGTTGATTAGGGCTAGTTTCCAGGTGTCTGGTAGGCAGGAGGTATCATCCGTTTATTCATGTTATGGGGTGTTTCTCTATTTCGATGGCTTCCCTAATTATTCTCTTGTTGAAGTGTTCAGTATTGGAGATTAATTTGGTTCCCTCAAAATCAATTTCATGTCCTGTGGCTTTAAGGTGCTGGAAAAGGAGGAAGTATTTTCTTCTTTTCTGACTGCATTCTTGTGTTCTGTGATGCATGCATTTATTCTCCTGTTGGTTTGTCCAATGTATGTGGCTGGGCAATTTTGCATGGTATTTCATAAACTCCTTGGTTTTCTAGCTGGATCTTGTCCTTGGGGTTTCTTAAGATGTTGGCTATTTTTTGGTCAGTGCCAAGGCTGTCCTGATATTGTGTTTGTGGAGAATTTTGCTGATTTTATCTGTGGTGCCTTTGATGTAGGGGAGGAGGGTGATACCATTATCCTGTTCTGTGTCTCGGTTTTTTGGGGGGGGTGTCCCTTAGGATTAGGTTGGTAATTGTGTTTCTTTGGAATCCGTTGGAAATTAATATGTTAGTGAGGATGTGGAATTCTGTTCTCAGGTGGTCTTTGTCGGCTAGGCGTTTGGTTCTGGAGATGAGGGTCTTGTCTACGGAGTTGATCTGTGCAGGGTGGTGATGCGATTGTGTGTTTAAGTAGCGGTTGGTGTGTGTTTTCTTCCGGTAGATAGTGTGTCCTAGGGAGCCATTGGGTTTTTTGTAGATTAGGACGTCCAGGAAGGGAAGTTGGTTGTTGGCTTCTGTTTCCATGGTAAATTGTATTTTGGGGTGAAGGCTGTTGAGATATGTGAGGAAGTTGTCCAGTAACAACACAGCCAACCAACCCGCTTACAACAGAGCCAGCACACCACACCTCCCCACCAGTATTTATAGAGAGACGGCAGCTCCGATCACACTTTGCTCGCACAAGCACGAAACCGACAGCACCAGCCTGAAGATGGCGAGTGGGACCTCATCGAAACATCGCCAAGACACTCTCAATCTTACACGGGAAAACACCCGAACATGCCAAGACCTCAATACCTGTACCCATGAAAATCTACGAAAACATATACATACATACATACATACATACATACATATATATATAGTATTAAAATAAAATAATTAAATGAATAAAATGAAATAAAAGACTAAAATAAAATGAAAGTTTATTATACTAATTATACTATATATATATTATTCATTATACTGCTTATTATACATATACACATATATATAAATAATATTAAAATAAAATAATTAAATTAATAAAATGAAATAAGTCTAAAATAAAATGAAAGTTTATTATACTATTTATTATACTATATATATTTATATTATTCATTATACTGCTTATTATCTATCTATCTATCTATCTATCTATCTATCTATACATATATACATACATACATACACACACACACACACACACACTAAACTAAAATAATTAAATGAATAAAGTAAAATAAAATGAAATCTAAAATACTAAAATTAAATAAAATGAAATATTCACTGGAGGCTTTTAAGAAGAGATTGCACAGCCACTTGTCTCAAATTGTATATGGTCTCCTGCCTAAGCCAAGGGTTGGACTAGAAGACCTCTGAAGTCCCTTCCAACTCTATTCTTGATGGGTTATGTAACCTCTCCCGACAGGTCAACGGCGTGGATCTCAGGAATGCTACTCACGAGCAAGCTGCCATCGCTCTGAAAAACGCCGGCCAGACCGTCACCATTATCACCCAGTATAAGCCAGATGGTAAGATTTTTTTTGGTTGAGAAACACATGAGTGTCTATGGGAGATTGGGGGTGGGATGTTGAAATGAACCCCTCAAACCTGGAAAGGGTGTTTTTTTTTAAAATGATGATTTGTGAGATTTCCTGGTGGTGTTTCATCCTTTCATCCTGGTTAGTTATGACTGTACTTCCATCCAGCTGAGGATGATTGGGGTGAAAATGTGGGGAGAATGTGTAGTTTTTAAATCAGATAACAGATAATCACAGTTGGAAGGGACCTTGTAGGTCATCTAGTCCAACCCCCCTCCCAATCCTCCCCCGCCCCAATTTTCTTAGGACTGCTGAGGGAGGAAGATGGAAATAGGGGTGTCTTTGGGATTGGGGAGGTACACGCATCAATACAGGGAGTCCCTTTAAAGTTCCCATGATTGAATTCTGGGAGTTGAAGTCCTTACCTCTTAAACTTCCCATGGTTGAATTCTGAGAGTTGAAGTCCTCACCTCTTAAAAGTTCCCAAGGTTGAATTCTGGGAGTTGAAGTCCTCACCTCTTTAAAATTCCCAAGGTTGAATGGTGGAAGTTAAAGTCCTCATCTCTTAAAAGTTCCCACTGTTGAATTCTGGGAGTTGAAGTCCTCACCTCTTAAAGGTTCCCACGGTTTAATTCTGGGAGTTAGTCCTCACCTCTTAAAGGTTCCCATGGTTGAATTCTGGGAGTTGAAGTCCATGCCTCTTAAATTTCCCAAAGTTGCGAAGAACTATTATTTTATTTTATTTTATTTTATTTTATTTTATTTTATTTTATTTTATTTTATTTTATTTTATTTTATTGTTTTGTTTTATTTTATTGTTTTGTTTTGTTTTGTTTTGTTTTGTTTTGTTTTGTTTTGTTTTGTTTGTTTGTTTGACTTGTATGTCTCCCCCTCTCCCAAAAGGACTCGGGGCAGATCACAGATAAAAACAGAACAATAAATTAAGTTAGCTAAAATAGAATTAAATTACAACAAGCCAAATTGACTAAAACCCATTAATAAAATTTAAAATTAAAAACCCATTCCCCAAGGAGTCAGCACAGCACAGCCTGTTCAAACAACCAGGTTTTTAGGTCGTGTCGGAAGGTGCGGAGGTCAGGGGCTAGACTAGGTGATCTTTGGGGTCATTTCAATTCTACAGCTCCATGATTCTAGGATCCAGCATCACCTACTCACCCCCCCCCCACCCCGTTCCCTGATCTCTCCCGCTTTTAGAATACAGCCGCTTTGAGGCCAAGATCCATGATCTCCGGGAACAACTAATGAACAGCAGTTTGGGTTCAGGAACCATGTCGCTTCAGAGTAACCCCAAGAGGGGTTTCTACATCCGGTGAGCCCCCCAGCCATTAGGACCCCCTTCCCTGAGTCCAGGGGTGTCCCCCCCCCAAAAAAAATCAGTGGTGGTGATGGTGTTATTTTTAAAAAAAATAATAAACTGTGGGCTTTCTTGGTGGTGTTTCATCCTTTCTTATTCATATTTTTGAGGTTGGCCAAGATTGGTTGGAAACTGCTGAGATGAAGGGAGGGGAATGGCTAGAGAAAATGTCCGGTCTACAGGCAGTCCTCAACTTATGATTGCATTGTGGGGGAGGGCAGAATTTTCATTGCTAAGCAAAGCACCCAGTTGGCTTTCATGCCTAAGGCAGAACTAGAACTCATCGTCTCCTGGTGATTGGCCCAAAGTCACCCAGTTGGTTTTCATGCCTAAGGCGGGACTAGAACTCACTGTCTCCTGGTGATTGGCCCAAAGTCACCCAGCTGGCTTTCATGCCTAAGGCAGGACTAGAACTCACCATCGCCTGGTGATTGGCCCAAAGTCACCCAGCTGGTTTTCATGCCTAATGAAGAACTAGAATTCCCCATCTCCTAGCCTGATGCCTACACCACTAGACCAAACTAAACAGAAATGCTAATTTTAAGAAACATTTTAAACTTATTTATTAAATTGATATGGCAGCCATCCCACAGTTGAACGACTTTAAAGGAAGGGGAGACTTCGAGGCAGACCTAACTCCTCGCGATCTTTTGGACTCCTCACCTCTATGCCCACCCCACCCCACCATAACCTACCCACCCCCCTTACCAAACAGGGCTCTCTTTGACTACGACAAGACCAAGGACTGTGGCTTCTTGAGCCAAGCTCTGAGCTTCCATTTTGGAGACGTCCTTCATGTCATCGATGCTTCCGACGAGGAATGGTGGCAGGCACGGCGCGTCCATCCAGAAGGCGACAGTGACGAGCTCGGCTTCATTCCCAGCAAGAGGCGGTGAGGGAGAAGAGGGGGGGCTTTGGGGAGGGGACTTTCAAAAGTGGGGGTTCAGGAGACCTGAGAGAGACACACTGTACACAGGGGTGGGGTTCAAAAATGGGCATGGCCATGGTGGGCGTGGCCTACTGGAACTTCCGAAGGGGAGCATTTTTGGCCTTCCCCAGAGTCCAGAGCCTTTCCTCGGGCCTCTGGGAGGGCGAAAATGGCCTCCCTTGGGCTCCAGAAGCTGGAAACAGGCCCATTTCCGGAATTCCAGAACTTCTGGTTCAGCTGTTTTTCGCCTTCCCCAGAGTCCAGAGGCTTCCCTTGGGCCTCTGGGAGGGCAAAAATGGGCTCTGGAAGGCTCCGGAAGCTGGAAACAGGCCTGTTTCTGGAATTCCGGAACTTCTGGTTCGGCTGTTTTTCGTCTTCCCCAGAGGCCGGAGGCTTCCCTCGGGTGACTGGGAGGGTGAAAATGGCCTCCTTTGGCTCTGGAAGTCTCCGGAAGCTGGAAACAGGCCCGTTTCCGGAATTCTAGGACTTCTGGTTCGGCCGTTTTTCGCATTCCCCAGAGACAGAGGCTTCCCTTGGCCCTCTGGGAGGGCGAAAATGGCCTCCCTCGGGCTCTGGAAGGCCCGTTTCCAGATTTCCGGAATGTCCGGTTTGGCCGTTTTTCACCTTCTCCAGAATCCGCAGGCTTCCCTTGCGCTCCGGAAGGCTCCAGAAGCTGGAAACAGGCCTGTTTCTGCATTTCTGGAACTTCCAGGAGGGCCCGTTTTCACCCTCCCAGAGCCTCTGCACAGACCCTGCACTTACCTGCATCCAAAATGGGGCGCGTGGAGACTCCTGGGAGGGGTGGGCAGGGCCAGCCGGTTCGGTGAACCAGATGTAAATTTAACAACCGGTTCATCCGAACCAGCTGAATCCCCCACTGGCTGTACACCCATGCGTTAAAATGGGTTTGGCTGTGGCCAAGCTGCCCAGTCTCGGAACATGTTTGTGATCTTGCCTGGTTGCACGAACGCCCTCAAATTCTAAGCACACGCACGGTGTGCAAATCCCCTTCAAGGTTTTGGTGGTTTGCGGTCTGTATAAATCAATGCGCAAAATCATCTCAACGGATGTCGTAGCATCGGTGTTAAAATCTTGTAAGATGCTCAATTCTCAATGGTGAGATTCGGTGGGGCGGTGTTTTGTGCCATTTGGAGTGGAAGGTTTTTTAATGGCGGGGTGGAGTCTTTGGGCTGTTGGAGAAGGTATCTAGGCTTTGGCGATTGTTGGGGGGGCTGAGAAGGAAGGCCTTGGGGTCCCCGGCTGATGCTTCTTCTCCTTCTGCCTTCTGCAGGGTCGAGCGACGGGAGTGGACGAGGTTAAAAGCAAAGGTGAGCCCATCCCTGGCCTTGAAAAGCATCCTGACAAAATTGAGGGGGTGCATCTGTCAAGGGTTGAAGACCGTGAGAGAATTTGGAATTATGGGACAAGTCATTGGAATCTGACCAAACTTGGTTTGATGACAGGTAGTTCTTGGGTTACGACCAGTCATTCAGTGACTGTTTGGACTTACTTTATGAAGTCATCTGGGCGCTTGGCAGCTGGCTCGCATTTACAACTGGTTGCAGGGCCCAAAAATGATGGGATTGCCGTTGGCGAGTTTTCCTGCAGGCCTCCCCAGAAAGTCACTGTGGAAGACAGTAGGAAATGTTGCAAGTCATTCATGTTAGCGTTCCCCACCTGAGCCTCTACGCTCGCACTGCGCCTGCTTCTTGCACACCCTCCCTGGGCCTCATCATCCCTTGCACACTCACACACTCTCCTGAGCCTTGCTGCACCTCTCCACTGCCCAAGCTTCACCATGTCCTTACACTCTCATGCATCTTCCCTCAGCCGCCACTATGCCTCCCACACACCCTTGCACACCCTGCATATCCTTGCCACACCTCCCCTGCCAGTCACACCCCCATGGGCACCAGCCATTTACCCTACCTGCTGCCTGCTTGCCAACACCTGGGAGTTACAACTTCCTGCCAGCTCCTGGTAGTAGAGCCAACGGGAAGCCAAAGGAAGTTCTTGTATGTGATTTGGCTAACAAGCTCAGGCTGGGACTGCAAGGATTGCTGTGGCTAAGCAGTGTGGGACTCCTGCTCCCAATGGTGGCCATAACTCAAGCACTACCTGTGACGCCTGTGGGTTGGCTTGCTGGCTGGGGAGTTGTGGGAGTGGAAGTCCACCAGGCTTCAAGGTGTTGAGGTCGGGGGGAGGAAACCAGGTCCGGGCCAGGCGCGCTGCTCTCGTTTGGTTCCCTGCCATCAAACCTCAAATCTAGGCTTCTCCTAGGAATCAGTGTGCATGTGTATGTGCATTTGTGTGTCTGTGTGTGTGCATGTGTGTGTGCATTTGTGTGTCCGTGTGTAGAGGGATCTGCTCTGAATTGGCCCCAAAGCTGCAGCTTGGAAAAAAAACCTTTCTCACGAGACGTTTCTGTGCAGGGTGGAAGTTTAGTGTCCATGAAGCCAGCGCATCCGAGCAGGATACTACAGATCTGTGTGTGTCCTGCTGGGCAGAGTGGTGGGCTTTGTTCCACATCTAGAGGACATCTCAGGGTGGGATCCTCTGTCCTGGGGAAGAAGCTTCCCACCCACAATCCCCCTGTTTTAAAGGAGGAACATCCACCACAATCCCCCAGCTCCATCACAGAAACGGAGGCCCCTTCAGGCGTCCGTTCCTCTCTCTTTCTCTCTGCTCCTCCTCTCTTTCTCTTCCTTATTTTCTCTTCCTTCCTTCCTCCTCCAGGATCGGGGCCCTGGATCAGGCTCTCAAGGTGGGTGTGGGTCTCTGAGGCCCTTCTTCCTCATCCTTCGTCCACCTCTGGGAGACCGCCCCCCTCTTCTGCCCATCTCCTTCCCCACTTGCAGTCGGTTTCTCTCAGCTGTGCCTGTTTTGCCTCCTCTTCCTCCTCCTCTCCTCCTCCTCTTCCTCCTCCTCTTCCTCCTCCTCTCTCCTCTTCCTCCTCCTCTTCCTCTTCTTCCTCTTCTTCCTCTTCCTCCTCTCCTCCTCCTCTTCCTCCTCCTCATTCCTGTTCCTCCTCTCCTCCTCCTTCTCTTCCTCCTCCTCCTCTTTCCCTTCCTCCTCCTCCCTTTCCTCCCCTTCCTCCTCCTCTCCTCCTCCTGGCACAAGTCGTGGTACCCGGGGAGCATCCTGCCAGGAAGAAAATTTGACCACACTCCCTACATTTCCTCCACAGGTCGAGAGGATGCCGTGTTGAGTTATGAAACTGTTGTGCAAATGGAAGGTGAGGGGGAAAATACCCTTTTCATGGCTTCCTTGCTTGCTCCCTGCTGAGGTTTCGAGGTCCCTGCTTGGTGTCAACTGAAAAGATACTCCCTTGGTCTTTTAAGCTGCCAGGAAAAGGGAGTGGGGGAAAGCAGTGCATTCCTTTTTTTATTATTTGTTTATCCAAAATTTCAAAAAAAATTAAAAAGAGAAACATGTTCTCACATTTTGCAGCATTATCATAACAGTGTACATATCTGTTAGGGTCAACTAAATTCATTTACTACAAATATATCTATAACTTATTTACTAAATCCTTACTTTTTTATATTATTATTACAATATTTATTTATTTACATTACTTTACATATATACATAACTATATACACATTCGTCCTTATTCCTATTTTTCCTTAGACTGCAGTGCATTCCTTAAGTGCCTAGATAATCGCCCTGGCAGCCCAAAGCTGTCGGCGGGCAAGAATATTACTGGAGAGCATGATTGATGACTCTTGGCTATGGATGTGTCCCATTGGAGAATATACATCCAGGGGGTGGGAGGAAGACCAGGCTCAAGGGAGAAATGAATGATGGATTTTAGTGTCGGCTAAACCCAGCTAACGCTGACATGGCCACTCCTAATAAATCAACTTTATTTTCACTCTGAGAGCTAGAGACTTATGATTTGAATGGGGGTGGATTTGTTGCCCCGACACTTGGAGTTTTGCATTTCCCCCCACTTTCCAATCATGACGCGCCTTCCTCTCTTTTTAAACTTCTCCGCCTTTCATTCTAGTTCATTATGCCCGTCCGATCATTATTTTGGGGCCCACCAAGGACCGGGTCAACGACGACCTCCTCTCTGAATTTCCAGACAAATTCGGATCTTGCGTCCCACGTGAGTCCATCACAGAGGGGCTTCTCCCCTCCCCACTTGTGGGGTGTGTGTGGTGGGGTTTGGGTCTCTGGATATGGGGAAATGGATTTTGGGGGGGAAGAGGGTTCCTCCACCCCTCGC
>SOZL01000519.1:0-10872 GCA_009733165.1 Naja naja | reverse complement strand
ACAAACTATGGTTAGATGCATGTATTAGAAGATGCCGGATTAAACTTTTCATATTGGGGAGAAGCCTCTTATATTCAAACTATACTCTTAATAGAATATGGTCAAGTGTGATACAGAAAACCCCATACAAATAATGTATGATCAGAAACCCAAATTAGCACATCTTCATGTTTTGGGGTAACTGCCGATGTGCACATATCCAAGCAAACTCAGACGAAAGAGAGATAAAGTATCAAAAACTCAAATTTGTTGGTTATGAACCCAAAACCAAAGCTTACAGATTCATGGATAGTAATCACAAGATAATCATATCAAGATCAGCAAATTTTCATGAAAAACAAACTGAGTAAGATACATTCAAATGAAATCATAATTGGCAAAAAACATTCAAAACTGATCAGGAACAAAACACAACTTCATTCACACTACAAAACAAACCCAACAGAAATAGCATTAAGGTTAAGGCGGCATGGAAAGAAGGTCACCACATACTCAAAACCAAAGGTACAGATGAGTACAGCTCAGATGACTCATCAGAAAAAAATATTCCAACCGAAAAAACATACCCAGGAGATCACTAAGGACTAATAAGGGCAAAATTCCCAATACCTTAGGGACTATGTGATGTCTATTGATACCACCATTTCACACCAAAAATTATAACGACATACTCGCACTCCCACCAGATGAACAGTTAAATGGAAAGAGGCCATGCGGAGGGAGATGGAAAGTATTAAAAAACTAGAAGTATATACCCCCTCAAGAGTTCCAGAGAACAAAAATATTATCGGTACCAGGGTGGGTATACAAAATAAAACCCCTAGAGGATAACAAAAATCTATACAAAGCAAGACTGGTGGACAAGGTTTCTCACAAAAATTTCCAGACGATTACATAGGACACATATTCTCCTACTGTGAGGGCAGAGAGTGTTAAGACAGCCTTGGTCATTGCCTCAATTCTAAATGAACACGTGTATCCAATTCGATGATGAACACAATTCGATGTACAAACAGCATACCTACACGCACCACTAGATAAGGAATTATACGTCAGAGCACCACCAGGAATTGACTGTAATGAAGGGAAAACCTGGCTGCTCCATAAGTCTCTATGGTCTACAATCGGGTAAGAGATGGTACCATTGTCTTTCCAAAACTTTAAGGCTAATAGGTTTCACTGCCACATCAGCTGATAAATGTGTATTTATTAAAAGGATCAAGGCATATGTGAAAAAGTACTTGTCTATGTCGATGATATATTGTACATATGTAAAAGTAAATTTAAATGTGACCAATTTGCCAAAAACTTCAAAAACATTTTCATTGAAATCTTTGGGAAAAATCGATATTTAGGGGTTCAGATTACCGAATCACAAAATGGTTTCATACTGTCGCAAAGGAAAAGATATTAGAATTACTGGAAAAATGCAATATGTCTGATGCCAAACCATCAGATACCCCCATGCAGACTGACTTCCAAAAGAACATGTTTAATAATGATGAGATATTTAAGGACAATACAGTTTATCGATCTACAATTGGTTCGCTACTTTATATAGCTAATTGGACTAGACCTGACATAGCATTATCAGTCAACTTACTCTCAAGACATGTAAATAACCCAAAAATGTACCACTGGAATGCGATCAAAAGATTATTAAGATATCTGAAACACACTGCTGATGCGGTTTTGTCACTAAATCCAAATACGTCAAGCACCCCTAGACTTTCATGTTACGCAGATGCCGATTGGGCCGGAGATGTCAAAACACGAAAAAGTACTTCAGGGTATGTTATTTTTCTAAATGATAGTCCTATACATTGGTATACCGGAAAACAAAAACTTGTATCAACTTCAACTACAGAAGCCGAATTTGTTTGTTTATCAAAGGCCGTAAATAACTTAATTTGGTTCGACGATTTAGTGATGGATATTTGGAAAGAACCTTCATACCCCATAATCATTAAGGAGGATAACAAAGCAGCAATAGATATATCTAAAGCCGATGCTGTAGGCCACAGGTCAAGACACATCGACATTAAGTACAAACATGTGAGACAGTTGTCAGAAATTGGATTCATAAAAGCTGTACATTGTGAGACTAAGGAACAAACTGCAGATATTTTGACCAAGCCCCTTCCCTCAAAACAACATTCATATCTGACAAAGAAGCTGTGTATAAATATATAAATGATGTATGATAATATCTATGTTAATGTTCCCCCAATGATAAACCAGTTTGACCTTAGAAGGGGAATTGTTAAGGTAAAATGCCAAACTGCTTTATTCATATAAGAAAAATGTTCATTGTTGTTCCTAACATTAAGCATACAAGTTCCATGATGCATCACTGCATATTCCCCTCCCACTAAGTATAAAAAGGTACTGATTTCTGGTTTTGATCTCTCTCTCCTCCCTCTCCTGAAAGAATGATGTACCTAAGAGAAAACATAGACATGATGTAAGTTTATATTTCTACAATAAAAGGATTATTCTGATCATAAATATTTTTGAAGATTAATTTTGGCTAGATTCATTAAAAGTTATCAACAGTAAACAACATATAGATTTGAAACCAGATACATTTTTGTTGGGCATACTACCAGACAGTTATAACAAAGGGAATGTATTTTACATGTACTGACTGCAGGGAGAATAGTATTTGCACAACAATGAAAAAATGAAGAAATCCCAGCAGATGAAGATGTGATTAGACTAACCTGACACTTACAATTAAGGAAAAGGAAGACACTGGAAAAAATTTTTTTTCCTTGGGACTCATCAATGGCTAGCAGACAAAAACAGGAAAAAAGGAAATATATTGTAGGAAGTTAGCACCCAGCCCTCCTAGAAAAATGAAATATTCTAGTAAATATTTCAAAGGCAGAATATTTCTTCTAAAAAGAGTAGAACCCCAGAAGCAGAATCTCACCCCCACCTTTGTTAATGGGTGGGCCATTAAGGCCTGGGCCAGAATACATAAGAAAGGTCTCCAGGTAAAGCTATAGCAATTGCCAAAAGCCCTTTTAAGGGCATAAATCATCCAGCAAGGGTCAACCAAGCCTGGAACTCAGGACAGCCGACAGAGTTGCCCCTCATGGGAGTCTGACAACCAATTAGAATACAAGGTCCGTTTCAAATCCCAGCAGAGGGCATAAAACCCAGATACTCTCAGCACCTCAGCCCTTTTTCTTGATCTTCTCCTTCAAGCATGTGATCATCTTTCTCTGGAGCTCCAGACCATGTGGTCCTGTTCACCATTAAACTTTCCAAGCAGCCTCCATGTTTCCAGTGTCTTTTTCCCCACTTGGAACTGAACCCAGAAGGATATTTCTTTCAACAATATGAAAGGATTTGTGATATAAGGAAGACTTAACTTGGTTAAACAAATAGCATGAATATTATTGTTATAAACAGTAATATAATTGATACTAGCTCTCTTGGTAGAACACACAGAGGAAGAAAGATCTCTTTCTCACACACACACAAAGGCATACACACATTTCCCACATTTTTCTGTGCTTTAAATTTAGAATTTGGAGGTACTCACCTTCTTTCCAAGCAGCCTTTGAGCTCAACACTCAAAACCCCTTTAAAACCTTTTTTCCCCAAATGGCCAAGGTCCAGGAAAACTCACCCACAGACTCAATGGGTCTGTTTGCCGCAAGGGAATCTTACCTGGGCCTGGTCCATTGGTTAGGTTAGCTTGGAGTCCCATCTGCTTGGATGCCAATTGTTGGAAGAAATATCCTTCTGGGTTCAGTTCCAAGTGGGGAAAAAAGACACTGGAAACATGGAGGCTGCTTGGAAAGTTTTATGGTGAACAGGACCACATGGTCTGAAGCTCCAGAGAAAGATGACCACATGCTTCAAAGTGAAGGAGAAGATCAAGAAGAGCTGAGGTGCTGAGAGTGCCTGGGTTTTATGACCTCTGCTGGGATTTGAATTGGAGCTTGTATTCTAATTGGTTGTCAGACTCCCATGAGGGGCAACTCTGTAGGCTGTCCTGAGTTCCAGGCTTGGTTTATTTATTTATTTATTTATTAATGGGACTTATATGCCTCCCCATTTCCGAAGACTCGGGGCGGCTTACAAATAAAACAACAACAACAATAAATAAATAAAAGCAGATTAAACTAAATAAGCCCCTTGCTTATAAATAAGCCCCTTGCTTATAAATAAGCCCCTTGCTTATAAATCATCCAGCAAGGTTGACCCTTGCTGGATGATTTATGCCCTTAAAAGGGCTTTTGGCAATTGCTATAGCTTTACCTGGAGACCTTTCTTATGTATTCTGGCCCAGGCCTTAATGGCCCACCCATTAACAAAGGTGGGGGTGAGATTCTGCTTCTGGGTTTCTACTCTTTTTAGAGGAAATATTCTGCCTTTTTAAATATTTACTAGAATATTTCATTTTTCTAGGAGAGGGGTGGGTGCTAACTTCCTACACTTCCTTCCTTCCTTCCTTCCTTCCTTCCTTCCTTCCTTCCTTCCTTCCTTCCTTTCTTTCTCAGCACCCTCCCCCCACACACCCCAATTTTTGGCCTAGTGGGCCTCAGGGAAGCACTGGAAAAAGCATCACTCTGAAGCAAGGGGGGGCGTGATTTAGATTAGCTAGAAAGCAAGAAATCCGATGATTTTCTACTTTCTAGCTAATCTAAATCACACGGCACAGCTGATGGTCGCCCAGCTGATAGTGGGAACAACCGATTGGTACGAACTGGTAGCAAATTTTTTACTACCAGTTCTGTCAAACTGGGCCAAACTGGTAGAATACCACCCCTGAATACTAATCTGGAAACTATTTGGGTGCACTTGCTCAACCTTAGGAGGGGGAGGATTTGGAAGAGCAGATTCTAGCTCCTGATGTTCCTTGAGAACCTCCACGGTCAAGGTTACACTTTTGGGTTCCAGCATCTTTAATGCGTCAGAAATCCTTCATGTTCTCAGTGCTTGTTTTCCAGGACATTTCAGCAGCAGCATTACGGCTTCCTCCGTATTCTCAGGGAGCAAAGAGGGCTGAATGGCTGAATCTGAAGTGCTGAGGAAACTCGTGCTGAGCACACGGCAGGTCAGCCTCCTTGAGGGCCTCCAGGACAGGTGGAGTCCCCCCATCTGCAAAGGTGATCAGGAGTTGGATGTTATCCTTCAGGTCTTTTCCCAACACGGAGAGCATGGAATCAAACACGTGTTTCTGGGCGTGAGTTGAATGGGCCACCAAGCAGATGGCATCAATGTGGTCAATGCCCCCTGGGGTGGAGAAAAACTCCAGGAGCTTCTCCCCAACCAGGTTGTCTTGCTCTGCGTGTCTTGTGCCTTCAAACCCTGGCGTGTCAATGATGGTGAGAGAATAGGGAATTTGAAAATGCTTCTGATGGTTCACCACGTAGGCTGTGACTTCCGATGTGCTGCTTCCAGTTTTGCTTCTCTGGGTGGTTTCATGAATGAGTTTGAATCTGAAATTATTTTCCCACTGGACACCCAGGATGTAATTGATCATCCCGTTGATCAGAGTGGTTTTCCCACATCCTGTTGCTCCCATCACCAGGATCACTTTTTGGGGCACTTCTGGGTTCTCCTTTCCAAGCTGGTACCCGAGAAAGGAGGTGGAAGCATCTGAGGGGACTTTCTTCAAAAGAAGGGCGAACACTAATGGCTTTCTTTTTTAAAAAAAAAGTTTTATTTTTTTCCAAGACAAACAAGACAAACATAACATAAAAAAAACATAAACCAACATCAATTTCAAGTGTGTCGGTAGGTCACAAATCTCGGTGCCATCCCCTTACCATCAAGACTCTATTATAGAAGAAAAAAGGAAAATATACAAAGCAAACAAGAGGTAATAAAAAAAAAGTACAACCGCCTATTATCTATTTGGAGAAATCTCGAAAAACTTATACATTTTAATTCATACATTACCTAAGTTATCTCCTCTATTAACCAATATCATTATTATTAACTCTCTACAATATTATAATGTCTATATTATATTTTCATTCAACTATTTTATTTAACTCCATTATATCCATATATTACCAAGCTTTTTTATCTAACCATTGATAAAACATACTCCATATCTTGTAAAACTGTTTTTCTTCTTGATCTCTAATTTCAAATGTTAATCTGCTCATTTTGGCACAATCCAGAATTTTCTTGATCACTTCCTCCTGCGCAGGTATCTTGTCTTTTCTCCAATTTTTAGCAAATACAATTCTAGCAGTTGTTAATACATTAACAATCAAATATTTCAACTCTTTGCTGAAGGTCTCTGGCATAATTCCCAATAAGGTTTCAAGGTTTCAAGTCTATATGTTGTGTCATTTTTTCCAACCACGTGTGGATTTTAGTCCAATATCTTTTTGCATCAGCACAAGTCCACCACATACGGTAATAGGAGCCGGGTGTCTGGTGACATTTCCAACACTTATCCGATTTATCCTTAAAACATTTTTGCAATCCTTCTTGGGGATAGGTGCCACCTGTAAAACATCTTATACAAATTTTCTTTATATGCATTTGACATTGTCATTTTATAGTTCTGATCCCATAGTATTTGCCATCTCTCTAAATCTATCCCATAACCAAAATTTTTCCCCAAAGCAATCATTGTTTCTTTAACCTGTTCTTCTTCCATTCTAAATTCTAGTAAGTGCCCATAAAATTTTTTAATTACTTTTTCATTTGTACCCATCAAAATTTTATCCAATTCAGTTTGCTTGTCATAAATACTTTCAGCCTTAGAATCCTCATCATATCTAGGTTGTATTTGCAGATATGAAAACCAGTTCATTTTTATTCCTTGTTCCTGTAGTGTTTGCATTGATTTAAGTTCACTCTTTTCATTTAAAATCTCTCCATATCTAACTGTTTGTTCTTTTTTATATATTATTGGATATGAAAAAGCTTCAGTAGTAGATACCCATAGTGGAATTTGTATATAATATTGTTTCCTAATTTTTTTCCCAGTTTAAAAACAAAGCTTCTCAAATATAATGCCTTCTAAAATATCCTTGCCTTTTAGTTCCCTTATACCATAGGAAAGCATGCCACCCTAATAGCAAATCATGGTCTTCTAAAGTTAATAATCTATTATTCCTCAACGTTATCCATTCCTTCACCCACATCAGACTTGCAGCTTGATAATACAGTTCCCAATTGGGCAGTGCAAACCCCCCTCTTAACCTTGCATCTTATAATAACTTAAGTTTAATTCTTGCTTTTTTGCCCTGCCATATGAATTTTGATACAATTTTATTTAAATCCTCAAAAAACTCTTTCCCAAGTCTAATTGGGATCGTCTGAAATAAATATAAAATTCTAGGTAATATATTCATCTTAACTGTTGATATTCTCCCAATAAGTGATAATTGCATGTTTTTCAGTTTTTCCAAATATGTCGCTATCTGCTGTTTGAGTTTAATATAATTATCTTCTTTCAATGTACTGCATCTTGACGTAATATATATTCCTAAATATTTAACCTTACTTGCAATCTGAATCTCTAATATATCTTCTAATTCTTTCTTACGTCTTGCTAACATATTCTTTGTTAGGATCTTTGTTTTAACTTTATTAATTTTTAAACCTGCCACCATACCATATTCTTCTATTTTCCCTATCAATCTAGGTGCTGATTTAAATGGATCCTCTAGTATAAATACCAAATCATCTGCAAAAGCCTGTAATTTATATTCTTCTTTTTTGTTTCTCATTCCTTTTATTTCTTCATCTTCTCTGATACCTCTATTCAACACTTCTAATGTTAACACAAACAGCAGAGGCGACAGAGGACAACCTTGCCTAGTTCCTTTTCTTATCTCTATAGTTTCTGTTAGTTCTCCATTTATCAAAATCTTAGCGGTTTGTACGTTGTATATTGTCTCAGTGGCCTGTATAAAATTTTTCCCAAAACCCATTTGTACCATTTGCAATATCATAAAACGCCAATTCAAATTATCAAAGGCTTTTTGTGCATCTAAAAACATCAGTGCCATCTGTTTTTCAGGATGTGCTTCATAATATTCCAAAGTGTCTTAAGATTATTCTCACATTTTGGTTAATTTGTCATTTTGGCAGAAATCCATTTTGATCAATATGAATAAAGTTATTTAAATATCTGCTAAAATCAAAGCAAAAATTTTATAGTCTGAGTTCAACAGTGAAATAGGTCTATAATTTTTAACTTGTTGTAAATCCATATCTTCCTTAGGAATAAGTGTAATATAGGCTTCTGACCATGCCTTAGGTATTATCTTTTTTTAATAACACTTCATTCATAACTTCTAGCAACTGGAGGCTTAACACCTCCTGAAAAGTCTTGTAAAATTCCACCGGTAAGCCATCTGGACCTGGTGCTTTTCCAGTATTTTGTTTCTTCAAAGCTTCTGTCAATTCCATCATAGTTATATTCCCTTCTAACATTGTTTCAATGTCTTCGGGTATTTGTGGTAGTCTTGCCTTTTGTAAATATTGTTTAATTTTTCTTCTAAAATGTCTTCTTGAGAATACAATTTCTCATAATAATCTTGAATAATTCTTTTCTTTTCATCATTCCCATAATGGACATTCAATTTCCATCTATTAATTGACTAAATTTCTTTGATTCCCTTTCTTTTCTAAGTTTATAGGCTAACCATCTTCCTGGTTTATTCGCATTTTCAAAATAATTCTGTTTAACACCTTTAATCTTTTGAGCAAGTTCCTCCTTTTCCATTAATCCCATTTTATGTTTAATCATATCCATTTTCATTTTAATATCTTTTCTTTGTGGTAATTGTTATAGTTCTTTTTCTAGTTTTGTAAAGTCGTCTTCCAATATTTTAAATGTCTTTTTCTGTTTAGTATTCCTTTTCCTTGTATAGTCAATTATTAGACCTCTTGTATAGGCTTTCATCGCATCCCAGCGATTTTGTAATGATGTGTCTTCTTTCTTGTTCTCTTTAAAGAAAAAGCGAAGTTCTGTCTCAATTTTCTTTTTAAAATCTTCTTCTTTCAAAATCATATTATTTAATGTCCATCTAGATCTTTCTTCTGTCCTTTCCAAACAACTATCAATGGATTATGATCCGCCCATCCCTATTTCTATTTCAACTTCTTTTATATTAAAAAGCATTATCCACAGATGCCCATATCATATCTATTCTTGACCATGATTCATGCCTATTTGAATAAAAAGTAAATTTTTATTTCCAGTATTTCTCTCTCCATATATCTTTAAGACTCATTTCTTCTGTCATTTGGAAAAAAGACTTGGGTAGCCTTCTTCTAACTTTCTTTTTAATTCTTTCCGATTTATAATCCAATTGATCATTAATTATCCCATTAAAATCCCCCATCAAATATACATTTACATAGTCCAATTCAATTAACTTTTGATGTAATTTCTTATAAAATTCTTCTTGATTCTCGCTTGGTGCATAAATTGCTATCAAAAGCATTTTAACATTATTATCCATTATTTCCACCATTAAAATCCTCCCATCCTCATCTGTATAAATCAGTTCCACAGCAATTGTATCTTTGATATACAGAGCCACTCCTCTCTTTTTACATTGTGCCAATGAAGTAAATAGTTTCCTAACTTTTTTGTCTCAATACATATTCATGTTGTTTTTTAATATGAACCTCTTGTAAACAAATTATATCAAATTTTAATTTCTCTAATTTATGAAATATTTTCCTTCTTTTAGCAATCAAATTAAGTCCATTTATATTCATCGAAATCAATTTTTTTCCCTCCATTTTAAGTCTTGTAGGAGGGTTTTATTGCTCTAGTAGATCTAACTTCTCTTGGTTCTCTACGTACACCACCTACTGCCCCAAGTTGTTCCTCTTTTTCACTTATTGCCACACATTCCTTTGGAAGTTCCACAACTAATTCTTCTTGTCTTCCATTTCCCTCCTTTCCTCTAAAGTATTCATCATAAAAAAGTTCTGCTTTTTCCACTGTATCAATCCTATGTCTTTGTTCCTGCCATACAAACAGAAGGCTTTCTGGTATTAACCATCTGTAGTTTACTCCCCTCTTCAACAATTCTTTGGATAAGAACAAATATTCTCTTCTAATCTCTCTTATTCTTCTTGGTATCTGTTTCAATACCGTGATATCTTTATTATTATATTTGGGATCCTTTTTTTAACACTTACGACGGATCGTTTTGGCATACTTGGGAGGTTTTTTCATAGTTATGACCAAACGTTCCGGGATACTAGGATCCTTTTTTATCACTTACGACCAACCGTTATGGTATACTTGGGATCCTTTTTTCACACTTATGAACAACCATTATGGCATTTTTTGGGATCCTTTTTTCACACTTAGGACTGACCACAGAGGCATTCTTGGGATCCTTTTTTCACACTTAGGACCAACCCTTGCGCCATACTTGGGATCCCTTTTTCTCATTTACGACCAACCTTAGTGGCATATTTGAGATGGTTTTCTCACAACCACTTTTTATGGCATACTTGGGATGGTTTTTTCACACTTAGGACTGACCGTTGTGGCATACTTGGGATGGTTTTTTCACACTTACGACTGACCTTTGAGGCATACTGGGGATTCTTTTTTCTCACTTATGACTGACCATTATGGCATACTAGGGATCCTTTTTTTCACACTTACGACTGACAACTGAGGCATACTTGGGATGGTTTTTTCACACTTACGACCGAACGTTATGGCATACTTCAGATAGCTTTTTCACACTTACAACAGAACTTTTTGGCATACTTGGGATGGTTTTTTCACAGTTACGACCAACCCTTATGGCAGACTTGGGATGATTTTTTCACACTTACAACCGACAGTTGTGGCATACTTGGGATGGTTTTTTCACAGTTGAGACCAATCATTGAGGCATACTTGAG
>SOZL01000518.1:0-10782 GCA_009733165.1 Naja naja | reverse complement strand
AAAACCAGACAGGGAAGTGAGCGGTTGCTGGGTGCACCTGTGTTGTTGCGCAAGTCCATCTCAGGCTGCCGAGTCTTGCCTGGGTTTGCTGTTGGGCTTCCCCAACCGTCCTCCACCCCCAGGGCTAGCCACGGACTGCAGGTCCCATCGTTCCCAGCCCACAGCCCCCTCACCTGGCCATCATCGGCGGGGTAAGTCGTCCATCGGAGATCAGCGGTCTCGAATTTGGTGTTCATGAGGTTTTCTGAGAGGAGGAGGAGGGAGAGAGGTGAGTGCCCATCCTGAATGCCCATCGGTGCCTCACCTGAATGCCCATCGGTGCCCATCCTGAATGCCCATCAATGCCTATCCTGAATTCCCACCAGTGCCCATCCTGAACGCCCATCTGTAACTGTCCTGAATTCCCATCAGTTCCCATCCTGAATGCCCTTCGGTGCCCATCCTTAATGCCCATCAGTGCCCATCATCAACGGGGCGAGCCGGATTCACGTACCAAATCTCAACAACAGCAAAGATACACTGAGCAAAGTTGCGAGGAAGGTGGCAGCCTGGGAGTAATTCTCCCTTAACAGCCGTCTCGCTTAACAGCGGAGATTTTGGGGCAGGGGGAATCGATCACGGCTGTAAGCCAAGGATTATTTGCCCAGGGAAAATGCACCCAATTCTTTCCTTTGGGCCATTCGGTTCTGTCCCTATTCCACCGGCGGCCTTCGCACAGCCCTTCCTGTCCTCTGGGGCTTGGCTCACTTTCTAGATCTCCGCATTTTCCTCCGCCCACACAGAGAATTCCCTGACTCAGTGAGATTGCAGAACGAAACCACAAAGGCAAAGGGAAAAAAAATTGCTTGTGGGGCATTCCCTTCCACCCCCCATCCCCCAGTTAATTAAACACCCTCCCTGTTTGGGACAATGCAAATGAAGCAGTTCAAAGCCGGACTTGTATTGCGTGTGTGTGTGTGTGTGTCAAGATATATTACGTGGACCACATTCACTCCGTCTATTAAGAAAGTGACCCTACCAGAAAATGCAATATATACATCAGGACATCTCCAAACATGGCCACTTTTAAGACTTGTGGACTTCAACTCCCAGAATTCCCCAGCCAGCTATTTTTTTTCCACTTTGCTGAAGTCAAGATATATTACCTCTTACTGAATTCCCACCATCTATTAAGAAAGTTACCGAATCAGAAAATATAAACTTGGATGTGTGCAGAAATGGACAAATTGACAAAAGAACTAAAAAAAACCAAGGATGAATCGGATTATTGCAAAGTATGGGATAAGTTTGATTGCTGATTAGAAAAAGAGGAAGGCTGAAGAAAATAAGAAATGGTTTTATGTAGATATGATATACTATGTATATAGAATGTAAATATGTCCTATTTTTTTAATATGACTTAGCGATGTAAGGCAACGGTGTGTTAGGAGGAGTGCACCGTGTCCATTGTTTTTAATGTACTTTTCTTTCTTTTTTGTGTTTGTTCAATAAAATTTAAAAAAAATAAAATAAAAATACATCAGGGGTGTCCAAACATGGCTACGTTAAGACTTGTGGACTTCAACTCCCAGAATTCCCCAGCTGGCTTTTTTATTTTCTTCTTATCCCCACTTTCCTGAAGTCAAGATATATTATGTCGTCCACCTTTCCTCCGTCTATTAAGAAAGTGCCCACCGTCCCTGTCCTGATTCCTTTTATTTCTCTCATATGTATCCATTTCATGTATTCATAACTATGTTTACACTTATACCTGATATCTTGTAAGCGATTGACAAATCAAATCAAATGAATAAATCAAGACATAAATACATAAATACATACATACATAAATACATAAATACATAAATACATTAAAAAATACATACATACATACATACATACATACATGCATAAAAGAAAGTGACCCGATTCAACAAAATTGGATAAAAATCAGTCCAGCCACATTTGTTCTTGGCCTTAGCCGGGCTGAATTCTGGCCAGCCCTGGTGCTGGCTGGGGGAATGGTGGGAGTTGGAATCCATAGGGTTAGAGTAACAAAGAGTTGGAAGGGACCTTGTAAGGTCATCTAGTCCAACCCCACCTCCCAGGCCAAGCAGCTGAGGAACTCTGGTGGCGAGGGGGAAGGGGGTCTTTGAAGTCCACCAGTCTTAACAACCCTCCAGAGCAACCTTGGCCATTTTGGTAGATTTTTCACTCCCAGAATTCCTCCACCTTTTGCTTGGCCAGGGGTGGTGGGTGGTGGGGGTTGGGCTAGATGACCTACCAAGGTCCCTTTCCAATCACTAGTTCTTCTCATTCTTGACCTGGCTTTGGCCAACTTGGGCCCCAGGTCTAGTCAATGAAAAACCAGGCCTTCCCTGGCGCCCCCACCCACCCACCCTCCAGCTCAATGAATGCTGGGATCCCCCCTGGGGCGGGGAAAGGAGGGGCGTGTGCCTGCCTGCAAGGAATTCTGGGTAAATTACAGGGAGTTGGGGAGAAAGAAAGACACCACCTCCCCCACCCCCATATCCCAGGGCCAAAAGAAGGGGAAGTTTTCGAACGCAGGAGAGCACCAGCTTCGCAAGGCAGCCTCCCTCCTTCAGGGCCCAATCCTAATGTTCTCTCCATCTTCCCCTTCCCCACTCAATTTGACACTGCCCCTCCCCGCTTCTCGCCCATTCCTGCTCCCCCCATGCTCATTCCTGCCCAAATCAGTCCCAGATGCGTGACCGTCCAGCTCGGATGCCAACCGTTGCCAGCTGGGCTAAGGAGAAGGGGAGAGTCCAGAGAGCCCTCCCACCTCAAACCCTCTCTGTCCATCCAAAGACCCTCTGTCCTGGAAGCCTTGGGCCCCTCCCTCAAGATTTCCCCACCCTCCCTGCCGCCGGCTGCCGTCCCAGCCTGCTAAGGAGAAGGGAAGCAGCCGCGCCCAAGGCTGCTTAATTAAATTTTGGGCACGGTGCCCGGTTTGCTTGCTTGCTTGGCACGTCCGTCAAAACAGCCCTTCTCGTCTTCAAGGCAAACCCAGGAACAACCTTCTCCCAAATCCCATGGCTCAGATACGTTGAAGCCTGCCTCTCTCTCTCTCACACACACACACACACACACACACACACTGCCACCTTCTCCCATCGGTCCTATCCTGGAGATGTCGGTGGCCAAGGCTTCATCTGCCTGGCTGTTGGAAACAATGCCCTGCATAATGATGGGAGTTTAGGGACACAGATTCCTACCCACCCACCCACCCATGGGAGGCAGGGCCCTCCCCACCCTGGTGCCCAGAGGAGGGGCCCATCTCCCAGGCTGGCTCCCCCAACTTGGCCTCTTTGCAGACTCTTTTTTGTTTTTGTTTTTAAATAAACCTTTATTGATGTTACAATTAAAATAGGCAAACAACACATAAATAAATGTGAGAAAGGAAAAAAGAAACAAAGAAGAAAGAGTAGAAAGAAAAGTCAGACAGCGGTTAAAAACCATTTCGTCGACAGTTTGTGGGTCCTTATTTTTACCCTTATTTTATGCCATATTTACAATTAATCCTTTTTTAAAAAATTACATTTATATGCCGTCCTTCTCCAAAGACTCAGGGCGGCTTACAATTTTTGGAGCGCAACCCAATGCGCTCAGCAATAGCCTTCATTCCATTGTACATGCCTGCTTATTACTAGGGCTTTTGACCAAGCGGCATTTTTACAAAGTCAGCTTATTGCCCCCAACAATCTTGGGTCCTCAATTTACCTACCCCGAGAGGATGGAAGGCTGAGTCAACCTTGAGCCTGGTGGGATTCGAGCCTACAGTTATTGTAGGCAGCTGGAACTTTAAGTGCTAGGCATTTAACAGCCTGAGCCACCAAGGCCCTTAATGGGAATATATAATTATATATATAATTTTATTATTTAACAGAAAATGGCTGTTAAGCCTGAGACACACGATTAATAAAGAACCCAATACACAAGCCTGAAGATGGCAGATGGATTCTGAAACATCGCTATAAAAGCACAACTATTAACACGTGGGAAAATACCTGAAGAAGTCTAAATACCATATATATATATGCTATAACTGTAGTAGGAATATATAGTAATATGTAGTAATATATAGTTATATATATATATATATATATTAATTTATATGTGTGTGTGTGTGTGTGTATATATATATTTAGTTTTTTCGGGTAAAGGTATGTAGGTCTTGTATCTGGAAATTTGTCCTGTAAGATTGAGAATATTGAGCACGCTTCGACAATCATCATCCGGTCATCTTCAGGCTGGTGTCTTCAGCTTCGTTCTTCTGGGAGAAGTGAAGACACCAGCCTGAAGCTGAAGACACCAGCCTGAAGATGACGGATGAGATCTCATCGAAACGTTGCCAAGGTATTCTCAATCTTACACGGGACAAGACCCGAATACACCAAGACCTACATACCTTTACCCGTGAAAATCTATGAAAACATATATACATATATACATACATACATACATATATATATATGTAGGTCTTGGTGTATTCGTGTATTATATATATAATTCCTACTACAGTTATAGCATATCCTTTTTTGTGATTTGTTATATAATCCATCTTTGGTCTATCTGCAGACTCTGTGGACTTTGACCCCCAGAATTCCCCAGCTGGCTATTTTGTTTCTCCACTTTCCTGAAATCAAGATATATTACGTCGACTGCATTCTCTCCATCTATTAAGAAAGTGACCCGATCAGAAAATGCAATATATACATCAGGAATCTCCAAACATGGCCACTTTTAAGACTTGTGGACTTTGACTCCCAGAATTCCCAGGCGCTATTTTTTTTCTCCACTTTGCTGAAGTCGAGATATATCACGTTGACTGCATTCCCACCATCTATTAAGAAAATTAAGAAAATGAGATTGGCCAACATGTATCCAAATTTAAGCCACTCTGTTGGAAATGGTAAACCAACAAGGGGTACCTTCTTCCACACTTGGTGGCTCTGCCCGAAGAGCAAAAAAAGTATTGGGAAAAAATATGAATATGGATAAGAGAAATCACAACTGTTCCATTAGAACCTAAGGCTGAAATTTTCTTGTCGGGAATAGTCAAAGGTGAAATCGCCAAAGAAATCAAATATTTAATTTTACATATAATCACCGCAGCAAGGACAGCATTAGCTCAATGTTGGAAGGGAGGCCGCTGGATAATTTGATAATCCAGAAGATCTACGACTGCACGGAAATGAAGAAACTCACCCAGAAGTTAAAAGATAAGGAAGACTCAAAATGTTTTACAGTTGGGAAAACTGGTATAAATTGGATAAAGGATAAAAACCTGTGAGTAAGTAGATAGGCAAGGGAAAACGTTAAGAGGTCATGGTAGGAGTATATACCAGATATAGGAATGAAGTTTTGGATAACTGTTTGATAAAAACACACCATCTCTAAGCGATTAGAAATGTTTATGTTTTTATGTTTATTGGTTATGTATACCCTGAGGTATTGCGGCCGTTGTTAAGTACCGAACTGCGATCGTGTGAGCTCGCGGAAAGCCACCATCGCCGTTTAGTGGATCGAAATGGCCGTCGGTTGCCTGTTTTATAACTTCATATGCCAAGGACTACGGAGAACAACCAGCATCCTGAATGGCACCAGAAGCAGTGAAGGGGCACCGCGTGGGAGGGCCCATCAACTACCCCTTTCTAGGCCAAACTTCCAACGGGTCTTCAAGCTCGGCTCCGAGCAGAAGGTGTTGCAGTAGTACAGAGGCGAGGTGAGTAAAGCAGGAGTAAACTGGGGTATCCTGGCCCAGGAAGAGTCTCCCTTGAGGAGCCAGGGAAATCTGGGTGAGGCCTCTCTTGGCTGCAGCTGCCCCCCGGAGAGGAGCTGCAATTCCAGGAGAACCTCAACCTGTTGGACCAGCTCGGTCCAGGAAGGTCCTACTCCTCCTAATACTGGAGAAGATCCGTTGCTCAGGGTTGACCCAAGGAGTCCTTGTGGGGTGGGTGGGGGAAATGTCTCTGAGCTTGGTAGTTTCCTTGCAGACATTGCATGAGGAAGGTCATCCGCAGGGGTTGGGATTCGCCGGTTCGGAACAGTTCAGGCGAACCTGTTGTTCAACTTGCACCTGGTTCAGCCGAAGCGGCAGTTGAACCAACTGGCGGGCCCCGCCAACCCCTCCTCTCCCAGGAGTCTCCAAATGGCCCATTTTTCCATGCAGGTAAGGACAGGGTCTGTGCGGAGGCTCTGGGAGGGGCCAAAAAGGGGTCTTCCGGAAGCCTCCGGACTCTGGGCAAGGCGAAAAACGGCCGAACCAGAAGATCCAGAAGTCTGGAAACAGGTCTGTTTCTGGCTTCTGGAGGGCCTCCAGAGTCCGGGGGAGGCTGTTTTCGCCCTCCCAGAGGCCCGAGGGAAGCCTCCGGACTCTGGGGATGGTGAAAAACGGCTGAATCGGAAGTTCCGGAACTCCGGAAAGGGGCCTGTTTCCAGCTTGAAGTTCCACTTGATGTCCACCAGTAGCCGAGTTTGGAGACTCCTGTTCCAGTCCAGCCCCGTGCCTATGGAAGGAGTCCTTACTCCTATCCTGGACCTACGGCTTGGGCAAACGTTCCTTGACGACCTCCAGTGACAGAGCATCCAAGAGGGCCAGAGATGCCTTCATGGGGTGTTGCCTACCCCTCCCTCCCCTCCCACTCCAATCTCAGGAATCTGTACCCCAAGTCTAGATCCAGATCCAGCACTTTGTAAAGCCATTAGTAAGGCCACCCCTGGAATCCTGCACCCAGTTTCGGTCTCCACATTGCAAAGGTTGAGACTTTGGGGAAATAGGGCAGAGGAAGAGCAATTAAGAGGATGAAAGGCCTGGACAGTCAAATAGAACAAAGAACGGTTGCAGGATTTGAGTTTGGCCAGTCCAGAGAAAAGAAGGACTACAGGGGACATGATATTCCAGTTTTCAGGGGCTGCCCCAAAGAAAAGAGGGGGGGTCAACTGATTATTCAAAGCCGCTGAAAACAGGCCAAGAAACAATGGATGGAAACTGATCAAGGAGAGAAGCAACCTGGAATGAAGGAGAAACTTCGTGACAGGAAGTGAGGACAATGAACCCGTAGAACTGCCTGCCGCCAGAAGTTGCGGTTGCTCCATCCCTGGGGGGTTTTTTTGAGAAGAGACTGGAGACTTAAGCAGAGCCGAACCTCCCTTAGGACTGAAGCTTCTATTTTTCAGTGCAGACTCAGGTAGCCAATGGCAGAAAGACAGATCTCTGAGGGAATCTGTGATTCTGCGAGCAACTCAATCTGCCTGCCGGCTTTGCCTGATTCTGGGTAAAAGTTGCTCTTTTTTTAACAAAAAATTCAATATTGGCATCAGTATTTATATTTACATACAAGCCATACCCAGCCAGTGGCATGACTATCAAGCCACACCCACAACTTAGGCCACACCCACAGAACCAGTTAAGAAATTTGAATCCTGCCCCTGCCTCTGTGTGTTTGTGTGTATGTGTGAGAGAGAGAGGGAGAGAGGGAGGTTAGGTCTCCCTCCCCCCCTCTCTCTTCCTCTCTTTCTTCCTCTCTCTTTCTTTCTCTCTCTCTTCCTCTTTCTCTCTCTTCCTCTCTCTCTTCCTCTTTTTCTTCCTCTCTCTCTCTTCCCCCTCTCTTCCTCTCTCTTCCTCTCTCTTCCTCTCTCTTCCTCTCTCTCTTCCTCTCTTCCTCTTTCTTTCTTCCTCTCTCTTCCTCTCTTTCTCTCACACTCTTTTCTCTCTCTCTCTTCCCTCTCTCTCTTTCTCTCTCTTCCTCTCTCTTTCTCTCTTTCTCTCACTTTCTCTCTCTCACTCTCTCTCTTCCTCTCTTTCTGTCTCTTTGTCTTTCTCTTTCTCTCTCTCTCTCTGTCGTGGGAATTTGGGGTGTGCCCCTCCCAAGCGTTGGGCTTTTCAAGGAGGTGGGGGGCAGGAGAGAGGAGTAGAACCAGCAGACAGCACTGGGCGGGGACGAAGTCACGAACGGAGCACAGAAGTGGGGATTTCCTGTCTCTCCAAAGAGCGGATGGTCTTGGGGTCATCCAGAGAAAGCTGGTGGATCCCGGCCAGCGTGGAGAAAGGAAGGCCAGAGACAAAAGATCACTTCGAAAACTGTTCAGCTTCACTTCGGGTTTTTTTTGACTCACACACACAAACACACACGCAACAATCTGGAGAGCTGGGCTCACCCATCCGGTTCAGCCCTGGCTAACTGTGGATAGCGGCTTAAAGCAGATCGTGCCAGCTGCAGCCCTTTGGGGGTGGGGTACATGTAAGCCATGGTTTGTTGGCCACCCTGGCGTGGTCTCAGAGCCTGAGGGACTCCAGTCCACCCTGGCTAAACCCTCGATGGCTTAAAGGTTGGGAACAGAAGCGCTAACCGTTCAGCGCAGCTACTTAAACCAAGGGGTGCCCAAGGCATACCAACTTTCAACCCACAGAGCTGAAGCCACCCAGCTTCGTCCCTGGAAGAAGAGACTGGGCTGCCCTCGGTCGGGAATGGGGTGTGTGTGTGTGTGGCCTGGTGGACTCCAACTCCCAGAATTCCCCAGCCAGGAAGGCATAAGCACCCGCCTTTCAGGGCTGTGCAATGCTGCCAAAAACAAAACAAAACCCAGAGGCCTCCAAATTAATTATAACAGAAACCAACCGAAGCCCCGGGAAAAAAAAAACCGACCACAGAGCTTCAAGGAGGACTCGGAACCGATCGAACAACCTTGCTTCCTGCAAAGAGTTCATCATCTTGGCCTGACTTTTATCCCTTATGGGAGAAGCAATCATCTCCCAGCCTTACTCCTGAGTTGTCCCTTTTGTCTCAGCTGCTGTCGCCTTCTGGCAGCTCTGTGCATACACGCACTGGGAACCTGGCTCCTCTTCCTCACTGCTGCCAGACTCAGGAGGCTCCCACTCCCAGATGGTCCTGGCCCCATCTTTGTGTTGGACACAGGACCCTCGTCCGAGTCCTACCCCACCCCCCAGGAGGCTGCAACGGATGCCATACCTACCAGTCGGATGGGGGGGATTTGGATCCCACCACTGCGGGGAGGCTGCGACGGTCGTAACTGTGAGGACTGATCATGAGTCCCTCCCTCCAAGCGCCGCCGTGACTCTGAACGGTCGTTAAACAAAGGCAGGGGTGCTGCAAGGGTTGTAAGTGTGAGGACCAGGGTGTGTGTGTGGGGGAGAGAGAGTCCCTTGGTTCATCAAGTCAAACCATCATTAAATGAATGGCCGTAAGTTGAGGATGACCTATGACCCTGGGGAGGAGAGTCCTCAAAATTACGACCCCCAAGGGAACCCCACATTCCCACTGCAAAGCACAGCCAGCCATGGAGTGAGTTTGGTCCCATTTTACCACCTGTCTATGGCAACCGTCACTAAGCGAATCCCTGCAGGGGTGCTCAAGGAATCCCTTTTGCAGTTGTCCAGGGAGTTTCCCCACAGTCGTTAAGCGAACCTGGCTTCCGTGTCCGAAAGTCGCAAATAGGGGGAAGGGGGGGGGAATCGCGGGACTCCCTGCGACGTCGCAACCGTCGTAAGTACAAGTCGCTGTGGCCCAACATCGCGGCATTTGAACCCGCGACCGGAAGGGTGGGTGGGAAGAAAGGCCGCAATGGCCATCAGGGCGGGAAAAAACTGCCGTAAGTCCTTTTCCTCAGTGCTGAACCTGTCACTAAGCGAATCATCTAGGGCTCCGCGACCAATATGGGAATCGTGGTTTGTTTCACCCAGCCTCTTTCCCTCAGGAGGACTCCCCAATCCCAAACAAAGGTCCAGCCGGCTTTTTGAGGTCCAGGATGATGGGACAGGAGGTCCTTTGGTCAAAGACGAGGATAACAGATAACAGATAAGGAAGGGGTGGAAGGGACCTGGTAGGTCATCTAGTCCAACCCCACCCCACCACCAAATGAGGCAGGATTTAGGCCCCCAACTCTCAGCAGAAGCAACAGGCTGTGATGCCATCATCCACAGCCCAGATTCCCAAGATAACCACCTTACTAGAAGTGAACAACTACTTGAGACTTTCAAGAAGAGATTGGACTGCCATCTGTCAGAAATGGTGTAGGGTCCCCCACTTGGGAGGAGGGGGGTTAGACTAGATGACCTACAAGATCCCTTCCAACTCTGGTATTCCCTTTCTTTCTTTCTTTCTTTCTTTCTTTCTTTCCTTCCTTTCTTTCTTTCTCCATCCCTTCCCTTTCTCTCCTTTCTTCCAGAAATGGTGTAGGGTGTCCTGCTTGGGTGGACGCGGTTGGACTAGATGACCTAAAAGGTCCCTTCCAACTCTGTTATTCTGTCCTTCCTTCCTTCCTTCCTTCCTTCCTTCCTTCCTTCCTTCCTTCCTTTCCTTTCCTTTCCTTTCCTTCTCCATCCCTTCCCTTTCTCTCCTTTTTTTCAGAAATGGCGTAGGGTCTCCTGCTTGGGCAGATGGGGGCTGGACTAGAGGACCTACGAGGTCCCTTCTGACTCTGGTACAATCTGTTAACTACACACAACTACACACACACACACATACCAGGGGCTGGAATCCTCCCACTTGGTAGCCAAAGGAAACAGGTGGGGGAGGAGGGGGGAGATCCTCCAGGATCTGGCAGCCAGGGAGGGAGGTTGTAGGGTAATGGGTGGGGGGGCTTGGCAATCTGACCAGGAGGGGGGCTCTGGGATTACCACCCCGCTCCTGGCCAGGTTGCCCCTTCAGACAAGGAAACAATCTGTACGCTTGGATGGGGAAGGGGATTCTGAACACACACACACACACACACACACACACACACACAGAGGGTGTGGCTGGGTTTGGATCTCCAGCCGCC
>SOZL01000517.1:0-20507 GCA_009733165.1 Naja naja | reverse complement strand
CAAATGAACATGATGTGAGTGTCTGATCATTCTTGTGTATTCAAGTCCTTCTGTTTGTAGGTTTACCTCAAAAGTCCTGTATTTCTGGTCAGCTTCAAGTGCCCTAAAAGAAACATGCTTCTGAGATTGGTCTGGTTGCTCAATAGCATTGGTATTCCCAGATGAACTTCTAGATCTCAAGGGTGAAATATCAGCTTGAGAGATCCCAAGGAGAGGCTTGAAACTCCTGAGCCAACTCCTTCTCCAAATGCCAGCTCAAATTTCAGAGGCAGAGGCAGGAATCATCACATCTGCTGCTCTACCAATACCCTTTCAGATGGATAATTATTATTAATAATTATTAGGCCATAATTAAGCAGAGTATGGGATCATGATTCTAACTTAGGTACACATCTGCCTACCTTGCAATCAGACTCCAGTTTTACTTAGAACACAGGATTGTGCCATTAATCTTCACTTTCAAAAAATACCCCTAAATTATATTTGGGCATATGATGGGCATCCAAACCTCCTTAGATGTTGTGAAGATCAGAGCAAATTAGAAGACAATGCAGAATAATAGCATCCACAGCAAGTGAACTTTAAGCTCTGGCGGTAGAATATAGAGATGAGCTCAATTGTCTTTCACAGGACACTGGTTCAAGAAAGGCCATCTTAAAGCATCTAGTACACCTGTGAATTCAACTCAAGTTTCAACTCAACAAGTAGCAAAATGGGAACACTACACGTGGTTCACTCTCCTTATAGTTTTTAGTCCAAACTTCAGCCATTTCCTCAAATTCAAGGCACTCTAACTAAGAATTGCAAAACAGCCACTTTCAGGCTATTTTTTTTCTTCCACTCCTCACAGGGCTAATGGTAAACAGTCTTCAAGCATTATTTGCTGGCCGAGTCTTTCTACGTAACAAGTGAAAAAGTACACAATTTCTATTGTATTGCACAAGCTCAGATCCTTTAGAGCAGAGATCCCCAACCCCCAGGCTGCCGGGTAGTATTGGTCCGTGGCGTGTTAAGAACTGGATCGCACAAGTGGCAGACGGGTGAGCAAAGCTTCATATGTGCCTGTGTGGGATCTAGGTTGCCCATGAAACCATCTGCCCCCCCCCTGCACTCCCTGGTCCATGGAAAAATTGTCTACCATGAATCCAGTCCCTAGTACCAAAAAGGTTGGGGACCACTGCTTCAGAGCAGTGGTTTCTCAACCTTAACAACTTTAAGATATGTGGAATACAACTCCCAATATTCCCAGCCAGCTATGGTTAGGAAAACACTTTGTAATGCTAGAATAAGAGGAATGGAATGGAATGGAATGGAATAGAATAGAATAGAATAGAATAGAATAGAATAGAATAGAATAGAATAGATCAGATCTTGGAGGTCCTCTAGTCCAGCCCAGCAGAAATTGGTTTAGTTCACTCTTCTGAAGTTAGAGAACAATTAAGGTCAAGAAGACTCTGTGCAGATTCAGAGTGTCAGGACCTTTGGACTGTTTAGAGGGCAAGCAAAGGCTTTGGTTCAGTTAGAGAAGCTGGCAGCTGCAGCAGAAATACACAAACATACATAATGTTCAGAACAAATGACTGTGGCCTGTTTGCAGTGCAATTCGGGAATTGGTCTCACACATATATTTAACTTGGATAATACATTAACTCATCTTCTAGGTTTGCATATTACATTTTGCCACGAAGTAGCCAAACTGGTGGGCTTACAAATTATCAAAAGAACTAATCAAGGCCAAAAGCAACCAAGCTTAGTTTTTTTGCAAATTCAGCTGCTTAATTAAACTTGTGAAAACTCAGCCAAGTGTCTTAAAAGATTGTTCAACAACCTTTGGACTGAAAGACAATAGTTTGATCTCTGCTTATATCCACATTCTTCTGCTTACTAGAGCCATCCAATCTCATTCTTGCCTGGAATAAAAAGTTTCACAAAGCATAGCCTTATTTGGAAACTATTATACATACAGTGCATTCAAAAAGTATCCAGACCCACTTTGTTTTTGTCAATTTTGTTTGGCTGCAGCTTGATTCTACAGTTGTTGAAATTCATTTTTCCCCTCATTAATCTACATTCAGTACCCCCTAATGACAAAGTGGAAACAGAATTATTGCAAGATGTGATATTTTCACTTTATCATTATGGGGTCCTTGAGTGTAGATTAATGAGAGAAAAAAATGAATTTCAACAAGTAGAATCAGGCTGCAGCAAAACTGACAAAAGTGAAGGGGGACTGAATATGTTCGGAATGCACTCTATGTCAATTATGATTGGATTCAGATATCCTACAAGGCTACAGATTGCCTTTACCAATTTTGGTGGAAAACTTTCAACAGTGTAGCAACGTATGCTTTGCCAAATGTTAATATGTTGTAACTGGTTTTGTGTTTCATCTTATGGAATATGGATATTCCTTGATTTACGCCCTATTGCTTAAAAACCAAAGTTACTTATCACTCAGTTTTAAAGTTCCAACAGCTGCCTACTCAGTCATGTGGCCATATTTGGGCAGGCAGCAATAAGGCCATATTTATGGCTGCTTGCAGTATTCCATAGTCATGTGGTCACGTTTTATGACATTTTTGCCAGAAACAGGCATTTCTGGCAAAAACAAAACAAAACACTACATAGTGAAAAGTGGGTTCAATTTATGACCACTTCATGATTGCCATGTTAGCTTAAAGACTGCCACAAAAAAGGTCACAAAATCAGGCATAGTCATGTGATTTACTTAACAACCATCACTACTTACAGTTATAAGTTGAGGACTACCTATAATTCAAATCATAAGTAAAAAACAAATCAATCAGGAACTCACTAGCATGCATTCTCATTTGCGTATCTCTTGCAGGCAGTCAATAAGCCAACAAGCCATGCTTTCAAAATGTGCTTCTTACATGTCCCACTAAATTGAAAAATAAGCAATAAGCTTATTGCTTGAACACCATATCACCATATCACATGCCCAAGCCTTAAGAATCCCTGGAATTGACACAACTTCTCCCAACATGAACACAAGAAGCAGATCAAATTGTTTTACTTCTGTATAACTTTAATATCTAATGATGTCAAAACCAGACAAGTGCAAGTTAACCTTAATGTAATGGACTAAACCAACTCCAAAACATGATTTGTATAAAGTCTTTTTTTTATAAATGAGGAATATAAAATATCTTGCCTTCCTACTAATAGGAACCTATAAAGCAATCCAATAACCTCTATGAATAAAACCAACTCTTAAAACAGCAAAAACCCAAGGAGCCCTTAGACATTGAACAAAATCCTCTTCAGTTTGTACCAAAACTCCATAAGGAACCAAGGGAATCATTTTGTGTAAGAAACAAGTCTTTGTTAGTAGACCTCTGATTGACTTCACTCAGTGTGAGCACATAGAGCAGAAATTCTAAGAAACTTCTTAAAATTGTGAGGGCCAAAAAAAAATAGAGCTGCACAGCCTTTCAGATTCTCCTCCTACCATTTGTCTGCAATGCTTTAAATCCCTTCACAGCTGTCATTCAACCTCAGGGGAAAAAAGATACACACAGACACTGTAAGAAGCTTCTGGCATGCCCTTCACTCATGCTCCCACATGCTACGAAGCTTCCTTTTTGGAACTGGATCTGAAGCATTGTAAACCCTACCTGTCTTGTAGGTAACCTGATCCTAAATTCTAAATGTTGGTGGAGATGATTTCAGAAAAAACAGTCCTTAGGGAATCCAGCAGGAGCTTAGAAAGGGGACTGTGGACAGAATCTTGCTTCTTGATTATGAATCTTTGCTTGTGATGAGTCATCCAAGAGCAGGAGTCTCAAATTCACGGAGTCAAGGCAGCATCATGTGACGTATTGCTAAACTGGGTGTGGGGCGTGGCCAGTATGTGATGCATCCAGCTCATGGGCTACAAGTTTGACAGCCCTGTCCAAGAGTCTTCCTGGGCTTTTCCCCTATCTTCTGAGGCAGGAAGTGGAACTTGCATCATTTCTGATATTGCTAAATATCAATAGCGGTCATTAATATCGAATAATGGGAAAAGTAGTTCAACAGTTGTCAATTTCCACTCTTTACTTCAAAGAAGAACAAAAGAGAACATGAGGTCCCTCAAGATGAAGGGGTTGTCCTTGAAATATTGCTGTGACAAAGTATTGACTTTCTCAAAACACTGCACCCCCCCCTCAAAAACAATGTGATGTTTGGATTAAACCTGAAGTGAGTAGAACACCTTACCTTGATAGGTGTCTACAACAAGCCACAATGACATCATACATGGCATGAATGACACTACTTATATCATTACCATGATGTCAGGATACGTGAGATATCTTGTGTTCCCCCACAATTTTCTTATCCATCCTCATAACAATAAATGTTGAGCCAAAACATCTATCATAAGGATTTTAGCAAATGTTCAGATCAGCCATTTTCCAGTTCAACTCCATTCTTATGCGTTAGAATGCAACATATATTATCCATAATCAGCAAAACTTAATATATCCCATCTAGGGCCTGTTACATACAACACACACTGATTGTGCATCTATATTTTACATGTTAAAAATATTTGTTCTGCAAACGTATATGACCATCTATCGTAATCAAATAACTGGATAGCCAAAAAGGCATTTAAACAAAAACATAGATGCAAAAAAAGTAAAAACAATAAAAGACACCAGGTTAGAGTAAGCCTCAATCAACATCTACCTATTCAAACAAAGGAAAAGGACTGCAACTAAAAGTGGCTCTCAAAAACAGAATGGGACAACTCACCACAATCATCTCACCCTGGCCAACTAGATGTGGGACAATTCATAGTGGCCAACTCAATCCAAGACAATTTTATGCAGGAGAATTTAATGCAGGATAATTGAACATGAGATTACTGTTTTCTTTGACATTATTCTAATTTTTGTCATTCACATTTCATTTGGTCCCTCCTTAGCATCCTTTCCTTAATGATTCTATTCCACCATTTCTTCAAGATTAGTGTAATTCTTGTATTTCTCAATTCGCTTAGTTCTTTTATTAAAAAAAGCAAAGGACCTAAGTGAAGTAACATGTTGAGGCTCCAGAGCCCCTTGTAGATCCTGTAAAATTTTGAATATCATCCATAGTGATCTCCAAAACTGGTTATAAGTTTGAATGCAATTTCTTATGTTCATACATCACCTTTAATTAGGCCATTTCTAAAGCTAGAGGCTGCATTGTAACAGTACACGCACTTGGTTAGCTTTAATCTCTTTTATATTATCTTTTCTTTTATAGGTCAATGTATTGTACAAACTCAGAAAATGGGTTAATTCGGTCATTAGTTTAAGCATAAACAATAAACCCAACTTAATGTGAAGTATGACTAAAGGAAGCAGGGATTAAATATCCCTGGGTAATCATAGCATCTATATGTAATTGCAATTAATTTTAAAACACAACTGATGTCATATCAAATGTAATATTCATCCTCATCCCATAAACATCACACAAGGATGGACTTCAGCTTAAGAAAAATTAGACTACAAATAGGATGTAGTCTACAAATAGGAGGTGTCCCATTTTTAGAAAATGAGCCCTATTTAAAGAACAATCAGAGAACATTTTTCTGTCTAAAGACATCCTCCAGTCCAACTCCAGATTAAAGTTAAATTAATCCTAAACATAAAATAATCTCAAAAAGAAAGAGTAGCCTTGAAATTGCCCATCAGCATCTTAGTTACATCCAGTTAGAAGTTTCCCCTTGTTTAAAGAAAGGTGTGTGGTTTTTTTTTTAGAATCCTGTGAAAAGCATTGATAAACCCATAGCTTTTCAATATTTGAAGTCCTCAATTCTTTATCCATTAAATTTCATTTATTATAGATAAAACTCTCTATTCTACATTAATAAAATTAGGATTGCAGCCTGACATTACTTTATCATCCTTGTTGGGAAAAAATGCATTTTAAAAAGTTATCCTGCAGAGGAAACTAATCCACAAAGAAAGTGTTTATTCAGGAAGAAAGTTCTACAGCAGGAACATTTTGCTCTCTTAATCCAAAATAGGAAATGAATGAAGATCCCTCAAGGAAATTCAGTGCATTCTTTTAAATCTTTGTCTTTTTCTGTGTTTAGGTATGGCAAAACTCCAGAGCGGAACCTGTCAGACTGACTGAGAGCCAAACTAAATGTACTGATGCGTGGCAACCACCCATGTTTATTAATATTGAAAGAGGGGTGCAAGAGTGCATTTAACACCCTTTTTTTTAAAAAAGCAAACTTTTCTGCCTCCCACTGCCCAAACACTTCTTCCCTTATTTTCAGTTCTCCATACTTGAAATGAGTTTTGAAAAATACTTCAAGCAACACGCTATGGAGAAAGACAAAGAAAAAGGAGAAATCCGTTGAAATTATATTTAACCCCCTTTATCCATGAATAAGGCAAAGGTACAAATATGAAAACATAATCACTGAAACTACATCTGTCATAGGTTCTTAAATTCCTGCCTTCTGTTTTCAGAGATACTTTGAAACCTTCACAGTGTTTTAATGCACTTTCCAAGAAGAAGCACCAGTAAATCCAAATTAGTTTAAAATAAGATTTATTATATAAAGATAAGCAAACTGGCTTAGGGTTAGTAAAAATATGCAGGAGGCCATACGTTATCTCGTAGGAGAAGATCTGTTTCAAGGGCCTCTGGAAAACAGACTGATCAGTCCAAGAAAAGAGAAATAAGAGGAACTAGTTTTCCATGAGCTGAGTACACCAGAAGTTTTCAAAGTTTGCAATTCCACCACCCTCTAAAATGATGAATGTGTGCAAGCCCCTTACAGCAAACAAAGCTAAAGAATGAAGTATCATAATCAAACTGCTGGGGTGATGGATAGTTTTTGACTGATCTCTAGATCCATGGGGTCGGTTGTCTCTCAAAACCCCACAGAAGCCAGTCCTATTTTGTTTGCATATGCCTAATGAACCCTGTAAAAATGTGACTCACCCTCTAAGTTACTTGCAAACCTGCAAAGTCACATTTATTTTATTTATTTATTTATTTATTCGACTTGTATGCCGCCTACTCCCTAAGGACTCAGGGCTAACATTAAAACAGAGAAAAATTTACAATAAAAAGAATTAAACAAATAAACAAGCCGAATACAGTTGAAAATAAAACCCAACCCCGGGTCATTCCAGGCGCCCGTTGAAACAACCAAGTCTTCAGGTCCGGCAGAAGGAGCGGAGGTCAGGGGCCAAACGGAGATCAACGAGGAGCTGATTCCAAAGGGCAGGTGCTCCCACAGAGAAGGCCCTAGCCCTGGGGACCGCCAGCCGACAATGCCTGACTGACGGCACCCCAAGGAGGCCCCTCCTATGAGAGCGAACAGGGCGATCGGAAAGTGATACTGGCAGGAGGCGTTCCCGCAAGTACCCTGGACCCAAGCCATTAAGGGCTTTATAGGTTGTTACTAATACCTTGAAGGCGACCGGGAGGCAACCGGCAACCAATGCAGGCAGCGCAGGAGGGTGTAACATGGGAGTATCGGGATACCCCATCACAGCCAGCGGCTGCATTCTGCACCAGCTGAAGCCTCCGGACCGTCCGCAAGGGGAGCCCCATGTAGAGAGCATTGCAGTAGTCGATTCTAGAGGTGACGAGCACATGAGTAACCGTTCGAAGGGCATCTCGGTCCAAATAAGGGCGAAGCTGGCGAACCAGCCGAACCTGGGCAAAAGCCCCCCTGGCCACAGCTCCCACATGCTCCTCCAAACCGAGCTGTGAATCCAGGAGGACACCCAGGTTTCTCGCCCTATCCACGGGGGGCAACACCTCTCCCCCATGACCAAAGATGGTACATCCAATAAAGACCGAGATGCCGGTAAGAACAGCCACTCCGTCTTGGTGGGGTTGAGCTGGAGCCTGTTACTACCCATCCAGACCCGTCGCCTCCAGGCACGGGACATCACGGAGAGAGCGTCACTGATCTGGTCTGGGGTGGAGATATAAAGCTGGGTATCATCAGCATACTGATGATACCTCACCCCAAAACTTCGGATGATCTCACCCAGCGGTTTCATGTAGATATTAAACAGGAGAGGCGAGAGGACAGACCCGAGGCACCCCACAAGTGAGGGGCCTGGGGCCACCTCTGCCCCCCTGCCAACACCGACTGCGAGCGGCTTGAGAGGAAGGAGGAGAACCAACGCAAAATGGTGCCCCCCACCCCCAATCCTCTAAGCCACTGCAGAAGGATACCATGGTCGATGGTATCGAAAGCCGCTGAGAGATCTTACAGGACTAGGACAGAGGAAAAACCCCTGTCCCGAGCCCTCCAGAGATCATCCATCAGTGCGACCAATGCTGTCTCCATGTTGTGTCCGGCCCTGAAGCCCGACTGATACGGATCTAAATACTCAGTTTCCTCCAGGAACAAGGGAAGTTGCTGAACCACCACGCTCTCAACAACCTTCGCTAAAAAGCAAAGGTTGGAGACAGGACGATAGTTGTTCAAAACGGCTGGGTCCAAGGCAGGCTTCTTGAGGAGGGGCCTCACCACCGCCTCTTTCAAGGCGGCAGGAAAGACTCCCTCACTCAAGGAAGCGTTAACAACTGCCTGGAGCCAGCCGCACGTAACCTCCCTGGAGGCATACACCAACCAGGAAGGACACGGGTCCAATAAACACCCTTGGTTATACAGGGTGTATATACAGGTAGCCCTTAACTTATGACCACAATTGAGTCTAAAATTTCTGTTGCTAAGCAAGTCAGTTGTTACATTAATTTTGCCCCATTAATTTTGCCACCTTTCTTACCATAGTTCTTAAGCAAGTCACTGCAGTTGTTAGGTGTCATGCCCCTGTCGGAATCTGATTCGAAGCGGGAGGCCGAGCAGCTGACAGAGAGTGGGAGTGTGGCTCCATTGGCTGTGGAAGAAACTGGGGAAGGGCAAAGGCCGGCTGGGCAGAGCAGGGGCGAGGTAGAGCAAGGCAGAGGGAATTCAGAGGAAGACCCAGGCCCACTCCCTCTTCATCCTAGGGCACACAGAAAGGAATGGAGAAGGGAGCAATGTGAGTCGTGTGCCTTACGAGGGAGGAAAGGGCCCTGATTCCCTTTATTAGCTGCAACTGGGAACACAGTGTTTAAAAAAGGAAGCTGCGCACAGCAAAGTTGTTGGAAGCAAATCGTGAATTATCTGGTATTGTCAAGGCTTATCTGGGTTCCTGGTGTCTTCCCAACTGTGTGTGTTTTGCTGGGGTTTCAAGTCTGCAATTCCTTGTCCTGTCCTGTCAAGTTAATTACTGGGGTGTGGTTTGTGTGGATTTTTATGTACTTTGTTATCAGACTGAATTTTCTCCGCTTAAAGACTGTTCTTGGAGAGTTTTTTCTCCAGCCGAAGGTAACCTGGATATTGGAGGTATTAAAGGGACATTTCTTGCTTATTTGACTGTGTTGCCTTTGTCCCATGCCCCGGGTCATCACATTAGGTTAGTAACACAGTTATTAAGTGAATCTGGCTTCGCAGTTGACTTTGCTTATCAGGAGATTGTAAAAGGTGATCACCAGACACCCAGACATTGCAATGGTCATAAATATGAGTCAATTGCCAAGCATCTGAATTTTGATCACATGACCATGGGGATACGGCAACAGTTGTAAATGTGAAAAATGGTCATAAGTCACTTTCAATCCCTTGTAACTTTGAACTGTTGCTAAAAGAACAGTTGTAAGTTGAAGACTACTTTTATTTCAGGCATTAGGTAGAGGAACCTTGTGATGCATTGAACTGAGCCATGGTGGCACAGTGGTTAGAATGCAACATTGCAGGATAACTCTGCCTACTGCCAGCAGTTCGATCCTGATCTGCTCATGGTTGACTCAGCCTTTCACCCTTCTGAAGTTGGTAAAATGAGAACCCAGTTTGCTGGGGGCAACACTCTGTAAATTGCTTAGAGAGGGCTGTAAAGTACTGTGAAGCGGCATGTAAGTCTAAGTGCTGTCGCTATTGCTATCTTTGAGACAGATAGAAATAGATAGAAAGATGTACAAATGCAGGCAGAACTTGAGGGCGATAAGGGAAGAAGAAAGAGTAAACATCTTTCTGAAATGTCCATTTAGAGTTCTTCACTGCCTGAACCATTATCCTATGAATAAAGATGTCTCCAATAAGGCCAGTCAAAAATAATAAGAGTGGTTGTAGGAAGCAGTTAACACAGGGTAAGTTTCAGATTTCTTTCTTTCCAGGCCACTAAAAAGCATTAACATTGATCTGTTTGGCCTGAATTACATGCAGCTCACACCATGGCTTCATTTAAACAACATAATCGTGTCAGTTTAAGAGTCCAGTATGTGGTGTGGCCCAGTAACCCAGTCTATCTGGATGGGGTGGTTTCAATTCATAACCATATTGGGACAGTTGTGAGTCTAATTACCCTTCTCCAATTAGCAGTGTGGTGTGAACTAAAAACCAAGTCAGCCATGTGTTTTCAAGTTCGCACAAATATCAAATCAGCACCTCTGCTTCACTTTCTGTCATATTACTCCTGCTACTGGGTCTTATTCTCTTGACAAATGAGCACTGAATATAGCAATCTTCTTTCTTTAAAAAGAAAAGTCTGGCATTTCCCCTAGTTCCCCTTGTTTGCTTCTGAGTCAAGCAGTGTGTACGTGCCGGATACAAGTTCTGTGGAAAGATGGATGGGAGGGAATTTTTTTCTCTCCATTTTCCTTACCTACAGAATTTTGTTTATTTTCCCTGGACAAAGTGTTGTTGGCAAGGCAGGGACCGTTGCACCAACTCTCAGAGGATATTCCTCAGGTCTTCAGGAGAGAAACAAGTCTGTACTCAGATTAAAGTTCAAATCAACAGCAACCTGTTTATACCTTGAAATGAGATTACATACATGAGGTGCTGGAAATGTATAAGTGGAGCATTTAATTTTTATTTTGCTTCTCTGTTTTAAAGAAGTTTTTCCCAATATAGCGTCCTCAAAAGAACTGAACATCAACTGCCATCATCCTTAGTCAGAAGAGCCATAAAGGTCTCGGTTCAGATTAACAAATTAACAGAGTTGGAAGGGACCTTGTAGGTCATCTAGTCTAACCCACCACCCAAGCAGGAGACCCTACACCATTTCTGACAAATGGCAGCCCAATCTCTTCTTGAAAGCCTCCAGTGAAGAAGCTCCCACAACTTCCGAAAGCAACCTGTTCCATTGGTTGATTGTTCCCACTGTCAGAAAATTTCTCCTTATTTCTAGGTTGAATCTCTCCTTGTTCAGTTTCCATCCATTATTCCTTGTCTGGCTTTCAGGTGCCTTGGAAAATAGCTTGACCTCTTCCTCTCTGTGGCAGCCCCTCAAATATTGGAAGACTGCTGTCATGTCTCCCCTGGTCCTTCTCTTCACTAGACTAGCCATGCCCAGTTCCTACAACTGTTCATCGTACGTTTTACTTCAACCATGGCATGCAAAGAGATGTATATTTAGACAATTATATATTTAGACATTAGGGGAAGCTGAAGTTTGGAGAATGATGTGGAAACTGGATGGAACAAAACTGTGATCCAAGACATGCAAGCTGGAAATGGATACAGACTGATTTGCATGTTCCTATGCATATAAGGATATAAACCTGTCCCCAAGAAGACTTTGGCCATATTTAATAAAAATTGGTATCCTTTTGTGCATCTATAGGACTGCTTTTCTATATCTCAGTTAGTTGTATGTTGGCATCCTATCTGCCTGAATGTAACAGTCTTTTTAAATTTAGCTATTGATTGTCCAAAGAAGACTATAGACCTTAATCTTAATCAGTTACAACTAATGTTCTTATTCTTAATGTGATTTTGCCACTACTCTTCACAAGGGGATCATTCTCAAATAGCCAGTCTCCTACAGTGACTGTACCAGGAAGAGAGGAAGGGGGTTAATCTAAGATTATGCTATATTCATGGAACATTAAAGCAGTATTCCAGGCCTAGCTAAGAAGACTACTGCTAAATACAGTACATTCAGATACTTTGAGGAGATAACAACATAGCAAGAATAATATACATCACTGGTTAATTGCTGGGACTGGTAATTTCATTAAACTGTCATCCTGGCATGTATTATTAAGCTCTGGTTCAGAAAGGCTACAGACCAACCAGGCCTAATTAACTAGGAAAGCATTACCCATTTGCATGCCATCTTCTTTCCAGCAGTTTTCAGGACATCACATTATGTACTTAGAGACAGGAGAAATTAATGTTCTATACTTTAATGCACTTAACTGTAATGTCCACCCTTTAGCCTCAGAGATTGGCTATGTAAGGTGATTTTCGGCTAGAGCTCTGTTCTCCGTCTAAATTATATCCTAACAGAAGGATCATCAACTGTTGTTATCGGAGAATGTCCATGTCCATGCCAGGACTGTCCTAGGAGGAAATTCAGGACTTCCCACTCACACATGTATTCTTTACCCCATTTTTGGAATCCTGATATACCTGGATCGCACCAGGTTGGGGAATCTGACCTATAGCACAACATATGCATGACTGATGATTATGCAATGAACCAAGCTGTATCAGCTGTTTTCAAACAGGTGTCTTCCAGATATGCTGAGACTACAACTCCCAGAAATAGAAAAGGCTTAGTATCTCAGTGAAGATGAGTGGGAGCTGCATCACAGGTCCATTAGAAAATCTCATCAGCAACCTGAAAAAAAGTAACTCCTGGTACTACAGGAAGATTTACAGAATTACAGAATAACAGAGTTGGGAGGGACCTTGGACCTTAATCCCTTCTTACAATCTCCTGTGATGGCACTTCTTAACTAGCTTTAGCCAAAGACATGGTGGAACAGAGCCGCTTCGACAAATGAAAGGACTGTTGAGGCTCTATTCATCTCCAGGGAGAGGGAGGATTCCACAAAGTGTGTGGGAGATGTGTAATCCCAGAGAAGGCCAAAGTCTCTGCCTGCTCAGATCCCAAACTTTCTGAGTAAAGGAAAAGGTCTACCACAGGAGTCTCCAGCCTTGGCAACTTTAAGACCTGTGGACTTCAATTCCCAGAATTCCCCAGCCAGTCATGCTAACTGGAGAATCCTAGGAGTTGAAGTCCACAAATCTTAAAGTTGATACCCAGCTTTTTATCTCCACCCCAAACCAACCCAGTGATGCCCTCAACGTGATGTCCCAGTGCCTGGAAGTGGTACGGATCTGTATGGGGAGGAACAGGCTTCAGCTCAACCCGCCAAGACTGAGTGGCTGTGCACGGCATCTCGGGTTATCCAGGATGTTCCATCTTTAGTTATGGGGGGAGAGGTGTTGCCCCCCATAGATAGCGTGCGCAACTTGGGCATCCTCCTGGATGCACGGCTCAGTTTGGAGGATCAGGTGGGAGCCGTGGCCAGGGGCATTTGCCCAGGTTCGCCTGGTGCACCAGCTGCGCCCTATCTGGACCGAGATGCCCTGCACAGTTACTCATGCTCGTTACCTCCCAGTTAGACTGCTGCAATGCTCTCTATATGGGGCTGCCCTTGAGGACCACTCGGAGGCTTCAACTGGTGCAGAATGTGGCTGCGGGTTGTGATGGGAGCATCCCGATACTCCCATGTTACACCTCTCCTGCGTGAGCTGCATTGGTTGCCGGTTGCCCTCTGGGTGAGATTTAAGGTGCTGGTACTCACCTATAAAGCCCTACATGGCTTAGGGTATTTGCGGGAACCTCTGCTGCCAGCAACGACATCTCAACGTCCCGCGCTCACACAGACATGGCCTCCTTGGGGTGCTGTCGGCCAGACAGTGTCGGCTGGCAACCCCTAGGGGTAGGGCCTTTTCTGTGGGAGTGCCCACCCTGTGGAATCAGTTGCCCCTGGAGCTTTGGGTGGCTCCTGACCTTCAATCCTTCTGTCGTGGCCTGAAAACATGGCTTTCAGCTTGCTGACCTGGACTGATGGAGGGGGTGGGGGTTTTAGTGCTAGTTTGTTAATGTTAATTATTATATTGGGATGTTGTTTAATTGGCTTTTAAATATTTGTACTGTGTTTTTATTGTTGTGAGCCGCTCTGAGTCCTTCGGGAGATAGGGCAGCATAGAAATCCCAATATAAAAATAAATAAATAAAATAAAATAAATAAAAAGTTGCCAAGGTTGGACATGGTCTACAAGAAAGCTCTTTTCACATTCACTGGTACACAACTAAAGACCTCTGTGAACAGAAAGTTCTGATTACAGGATTGGCCATCATACAGAGGTGGAGGTGCCCAAGCAAACAATGCAGAAGCTTCCTTCTGGTCCTCAAAATGGGAAAGTCAGGATTGGCTGTGGGAGCAAAGGCAAAGTTCCCTTCCTCATTTGTAACTGATCTTATAAGGGAAGAATGAAAATAGATGAAAGAATTCTCCCCTTCCAGCAGTGTGACTTAATGTGTTAGGATGCTGTACTCTGTGTGTGTGTGTGTGTGTGTGTGTGTATGCACTCACAGCCCGTAATGAGTCCCAAACAGTTTATGAATAGTCCAACAGAAGTTTGCCACAATCTTTCAGGATGCTGATAAGCATCCACCTTTATCTCCCTTGAAATGCTGCCAATGACTAAATTGCCAATTAGCTATACAAGGCCAAACAGAGCACAAAGTCAACACGGAGCTTCAGATTTTAAACCGATCAGAACGAACAAAGTTGCTTCCTGCAAAGGCTCATGTCCCTTTGCTCCTCTTTTATGTCTTACGGGAGGGACCAATCATCTCCAAGCCTTACTCCCAAGTTGCCCCTTTTGTCTTAATTGTTCTTGACTTCTGGCAGCTCTGCACAGGCACGCACTGGGAACAGGCTCCCCCTGTTCTTCTGCCTCTCTGATGTCAGATTCTGGAGGCTCTGCAGTCAGCACATAATTATCAGATGGCCCTGGCCCCAACTCTGTGTCAGATGGAGATCCCTCGTCCGAGCCCACCCCAGACTCCAGAACTGGCCCATGTTGCTCCCACTGTCCAACTCTGCTGCCAGTTCCACAGATCGCCAGCAGACCACAACAGAATGATTAAATGATTCAACCAGAATGGGCTTTCCTATAACTCAAGACCAATGTGCAAGGTTTTGTTTTCTAGACTGATAGAGATCAGGTATTTATTTATTTATTAGATTTATCTCTTGCTTTTCATTCAGGAGCACATAATCCCACAACCTTGTTAGGGTTGGTTAGCTGAGAAAGAGCAACATTCACAAAAACACTTAGAGAGCATTTATGGTTGGATTTGAACCTGAATCTCTTTGCTCCGAAATCCAACACCTTAGCCACTATACCACATTGGCTTTCCTTCTGTGAGAGATCCCTGCCTGTGTATGAGAAATATTCTCTCATATTCTACTCCCATTCTATTGCTATTTGTTATCTTGATGTTGCTCTTTGAGCTGTTTTTACTGAAATGTTTTAAGTGTTGAGTAGATATTGTACTTAAGAGTTTTATATTATTGTTATTGCTATTAGAAACCAAGCTTTCAATACCAGTATCACCGTTGCAGGGTCAAAGAAATAGTCATTACAACTGAATAAACTAACATTTGGGAGAAAAAAAACTGTATAATCTCAGTACACACATTCCAGCAATTTACTAAAGGTGAAAAAAACCTTTAAAAGAGACAATGCTGCCACCTGCTGTAAGAATTAGAACTTGCCTCAGCAAGCAAAATGTCTATGGAGATCCTCAGTCATCCAGGTCATCATTGTCCCAAAGGTACTTTTTTCAAGAGGCAACTGAAGGAAACATCTTCAAAGAAAAACCAAAAGTCCAGTTGCCTCTTGAAAAAGCACCTTTGGGATGAATCAGCAAGCAAAGTTTCCATTCATTGAGGATCAATATTTACAAGAGAAAGCAAAATATTTTACAAGAGAAAGAGTAAACAATTTATCCAGCCTAATTTATCCATTAAATCAGGGCAGATTTAATATCCTGATGTATTTTTAAAGTTATTTTTATGTTCTAACACATTTTGTTGAAAGAAATAGAAAAAGATTATAAAATATTGACACACCCAAAAACAAGAAACTATTTTTATAAAAGCTAAAAACTAAAACTAAAAAAATAGAGATGACCAAGTTAACAAAAAGAAACAAAAAAGCAGAAAACAGGAAAGCTATCAATATGAATTAACTATATTATGAACCAAATGTCAGACAATTTTCTAAATCTACATTTTAAGAATTTTTTTAAATAATTATTCTCTCTGGCAAAACTGATCTCAACAGAAAATCAGCAAATACACAATGTGATTTCCTGCACACGTTCCTGAAAAATGGATATTGTAAAATATTCCACTTCTGGTATTGTGGGCGGTGTTTTCAACTTTGGCAACTTTAAGAAGTGTGGACTTCAACTCCCAGAAACAAGCATGCTAGCTGGAGAATTCTGGGAGGTGAAGTCTGCATATCTTAAAATTGCCAAGGGTGACAGACACTGGGGTAGACAATATTTATTTTATTTTATTTTATTTTATTTTATTTTATTTTTTATTTTATTTTATTTTTATTTATTTTTATTTATTTTTATTTATTTTTATTTATTTTTATTTATATTTATTTATTTATTTATTTATTTATTTATTTATTTATTTATTGGACTTATAGGCTGCCCTCTCTCCCAAGGGACTCAGGGTGACTTACAATAAAAATGAGGATACAAATATTAAAATGGAATTAAACTAATCAATTAGCCCAATAAAATTAAAAGCCAATTAAAAATTAAAATCAATAAAACCCCACCCCACCCTAATTCAGTCCAGGCTGGCCTGTTGAAACAACCAAGTCTTTAGGTCACGCAAAAGGAACGGAGGTCAGGGGCCAGCTGGAGCTCCACGGGAGTTGATTCCATAGGTGGGTGCTCCCACAGAGAAGGCCCTACCCTGGGTGCCGCCAGCTGACAATGTCTGGCCGACGGCACCCCAGGAGGCCCTGCCTGTGGGAGCGCAGGCGATTGGAGATCGACACTGGCAGGAGACGCCCCACAAGTACCCCAGACCCAAGCCATGTAGGACTTTATATATGATGACTAATACCTTGAATCTCACCCAGAGGGCAACCGCAGCCAATGCAGGTTGCACAGAGGGTGTAACATGGGAGTATCGGGACACTCCCATCACTACCCCATGGCCGCATTCTGCACCAGCTGAAGCCTCGGATGGTCTGTAAGGGCAGTCCCATGTAAAGAGCATTACAGTAGTCAATTAAGGAAGTCACGAGTGCATGAGTAACCGTCCATAGGGAATCTCGGTCCAAATAGGGGACGCAATTGGCGACCAGACAAATCTGGGCAAATGCCCCTGGTCACAGCTCCCACCTGCTCCTCCAAATTGAGCTGTGGATCCAGGACACCCAAATTGTGAACCCTACCCACAGGGCAAAACCTGTCCCCCATGGTCAATGATGGAATCTCTTGGATTATCCGAGATGCCGGTACGCACAGCCACTCAGTCTTGGCCGGGTTGAGTCGAGCCTGTTCTTCCCATCCAGATCCGCACCGCATCCAGGCAACGAGACAACACAGAGAGAGCATCACCAATTTGGTTCGGAGTGGAGATGAACAACTGGGTATCATCAGCATATTGATGATACCTCACCCCAATCCACGGATGATCTTGCTCATTGGCTTCATATAGATGTTGAACAGGAGAGGCGAAAGGACTGAGCCCTGAGGCACCCACAAGCTAGGGGCCTGGACTTGACCTCTGCCCTCCTGCCAACACCGACAGAACACCCTGAGAGATAGGAGGAGAACCACCATAAAACAGTGCCTCCCACCCCCAACCCCCGAGCCGCAATAGGATACCATGGTCGATGATATCAAAAGCCGCCAAGAGATCTAATAGGACTAGGACAGAGGAATATCTGGCATCCCTGCTGGCTTTCTGCTTTGGGAATTGATCCAATTGCCTTTTAAAGTCCTCTGGATTAGAGGTCCACAAACTGTACTTTGGGAGACACAGTGCTTCTTCCTTGAATCTATTCTGGATCTTTCATCTTGCAAGTTCAGGGAATGACCTCAACTGTTAGCATTTGTTATGAAAGAGGGAGAAGACAGTTCTCTAAACTGCTCCAGTAACCATAAAGCTCAACACTGACCTTGTGGCTGTATTTTAAGAAACAAGCAAATGCTTCTTTACTGTACCAGTCAAGGCCTTTACAAATATCTCTAACGGTAAAACAAAAGACACTCAGCATCTGGGGGGAAAGCAAAGTCCTCAACGCCTTCTGAAGGCCAACAGGGAAGGCTTCATTTAAAAGTAACCTTGGATGGAAATTAATTATCTGAACTTTTTCCAGTCAGGAACAGACTTAGATATGAAATTGAAACTATCTTAGTCATTTTTGTAGTTGATCTTGAATGGAATTGGGTTAGGGTTGTGTGAATCTCCTGGTCCTGTTTGTTCCCCTAATGATTTTGGAGACTATCTCTCTGGGGTAGTTGGAAGGCCTGGAAATAGGAGACACGGTTTTGTAATGTTTCTTCTCTTCCTAAGCAGGTGGAGAGAGGAGAATTTGAGCCCTTAGGAACTCTATTTATTTTTATTTATTTATTTTATTTATTTGTCAAGCAAGTATTAGATAACAGGTGTAAGTATAAGCATGGTTATGAATACATGAAATGGATATGAATAAAAGAGAAACAAAAGGACAGGGACAGTAGGCAGGTTGGTGCACTTATGTACGCTCCCTACAGACCTCTTAGGAAAGGGATGAGGTCAATAGTAGACAGTCTAAGGTTAAAGTTTTGGGGGTTTGGGGAAGAAACCACAGAGTCAGGTATAGTATTCCAGACATTGACCAGTCTGTTGCTAAAGTCGTATCTCCTGCAATCAAGTTTGGTGCAGTTTACCTTGAGTTTGTATCTATTGTGTGCTCATGTATTGTTGTGGTTGAAGCTGAAGTATTCAGACAGGTATTTCATTGACAGGTATGAAGTATTCATTGACTCTGCTATAGGATGTCACAGGGGTTGGCTCAGAGGTGGGTATTCAGCAGGTTCTGACCAGTTCTGGAGAACCAGTAGCGGAAATTTTGAGTAGTTCAGAGAACCGGCAAATTCCCACCTCTGACTGGAGATTTTACAGTATCCTTCCCCTGCCACGCCCACCAAGCTGAGCCCACAGAACTGGTAGTAAAAAAAATTGAATCCCACCACTGGGTTGGCCCTCCCCTCCCGTCCCTTAACATGCTGGCTGGGGAATTCTGGGAATTTAAATCCAGACATTTAAAGTTGTGGAGGCCGAAAAGCACAACTATACATGAAGGGATTGGGAGAGCTCTTCTGCCAGCATGTAAGAGTCATCAGGATGCTGATGATGCCCTATCTTCAACCTGGGCCAAGCAGAAGATGAGGTGGAGACCTGACGCAGTGCCTGAAGGCCCAGTTCTGGATGGAGACAAATAGATTTAACCTGAGTCCCAGAAAGGAGGGGAGAGTTGTAGTTTTGTTCTGTTCTGTTCTGTTCTGTTGCAAATCTAGACCACATTCTCTATATTCTGGTAAAATTCCATCCTGATGCTAACCAGGCGAGACCTAGTTTCTTTGGTCCCTTGGCAAGATTGAGCAAGTGCTGCTGTTGCCTATGAAATCTTTTTTTAAGTTCCCTTTGGTCTTTTTAGGTACATTTAAGCGAAGTGCCTCTTTTAGTGACCATTTGCAATTAAGATGGTGATAAAAAGTAACTTTATGAGCAATCCTTGCATTTACAACTTTCACAGATATGCAAAGAAAAGTTGAAGTTAGTCCATAAGTATGACCACTGTTTCTCTTAGCAACTGCTTCCCTAATTGTGGTTGCTAAACAAAGACTATTTGTATTGCCCTTTCTGGCCACTAGGTGGAGGTATCCCCTTCTAATCTTTCAGATGAGCTTATTGTGAGATGACCTTTCCAACAGTAAAATGCAAAATGTAATTACAGAGAACATAATCTCTTCTGCCCTGTAAATTCGTGCTAGGGTTCTCCATAAGAAACCAATGTTTTTCTTTTACTCAGAAACACTATCTGCCAGGCTGAAAGTCCTCTTTAATAGCCAAAGTGTCAGGTAAAGTACCGCTTTTCTAAAATGATAGTGCTCCACTGAGCAGAACACAGTAATTGTTTCTCCCCCCCCACGCTTTATACCTATAATTGTTCTAATTTCTTTTAAGAATCTTGCCGTTTGTGGCAACCAACATTCATAGAGAATGTTGAGAACTGTCACCTACCCTCAGTGGCTTTCTGAATTCTTCCTATCGTGGATTTGCATAGGAAACCATACAAAGAAGAAAAAAGAAAACGAAACTGAACAAGCTGCAGCTTTACTGACATCCAGAAGATACACTAGTTACCTACCATTTCTTAGTAGCTGAGAAGCATGGTGTAGCTTGGGGCATTTATTGGGATTGTGCAGTGCTTCCAATTCAAGAGGGAAACATTCCTTCAGAGAAGAGTATCATGGGGGTCAGGACTTCAAAGGAAGTCAAAAAGAAGAAGGAAAAAAGCAGAGGGTTTTCTGATTGCAATAAACTGTATGGCAGGGATCCCCGCTTTAATTAATTTGGAAGTAGGGACA
>SOZL01000051.1:0-12256 GCA_009733165.1 Naja naja | reverse complement strand
TCTCTGTGGTGGCTCCCTCTTTCTGTAATATCATTCCTCCAGAGATTAGAATGGCCCCCACTCTAGCACTCTTCCAAAAGAGCTGGTTTTGCCTGCAGGCCTGGGGAACCAGAGAGGGATGGAGCCCATCAAATGGCTAATGTGATCTGCTGTCGTCGGGGTGGGGGGGGTGAGAGTTGGTTTGTTGATGTTGTTGTTTTGTTCCCCCCTCAATTTTGTTCTGTTGTACTTTACTAATTTATTTGATTCTTTTTGTTAGTTTTTATTGTTTTTATTTTTGTTTTTTGTTTTAAATATGGTTTTACATTGGGTAAGCCGCCTCAAGTCACCATGGGCAAATAGGTGGCAATATAAAAAATAAATAAGCAAAAACACAAGCAGCAGCAGCTCAGTGTAGATATCAGTTTCCAGTAAAATAAACAAGTTAGTTTCAGTTTCAATTCTCAGCAAACCATACAGAGCCAAACCACACCCAGGCTGTCAGCTCTCATTGGCTGGTCTGTTGCCATGCTTACTCATTGGCTGACTTTTTTTTACTAAGCTCTATTCCAGTTCATGAATATATTCTGACACTCCTCCCTTCATAACTGGAATAGACATAAACTCAATTACCTTTATATTCTTCAGATACCTGTATTTGAAGACCCACATTCATAGTTCCCTCCAAATACCTGAGAATTCCTTTTTATACCTATCCAATGCAATTGGGTTGGTGCCACAATGAAGCGACTTAGAATGCTTACTGCACAAGCTATGTCAGATAATTTTGTATTTGTCCCAAATTCTTTAGTTCAAATTTTCTTCTCCAACTTATTAGCAAATTCATTTACCTGTGATACATCCTTTGCAATGAAGCAAAGATCATCCACAAATGCTAATAGTTGACAATCCCCACCTTTTAACTTTCCAGTGCAGTGGTTGCCAACCGGTGGTGACCTCCAGGCCTCAAAGCCTCTCCTCAGAGCACGTGCATGCTGGGCTCTCCCCATGGGGAGAGGGCATCTACTGAGGAGGCCTCCACCCAGCCACCCACCAGCAGCAAGCCCAGGTCGGAGGAAGAGGAAGGGGCTCCAGGTGCATGGTCCTTATGCTGTGCCCCACCCTTAGCAGAGCAGAGCGCCAAGAAGGATGAGAAAACACCGCCACCACCCCATTCTGGGCCTCTGAACTGGATGGTGAGCACAGACTTCCCCACTCTGCCATCTCCCACTACCACCAGCTGGTACTTTTCCTGCCCCGGGCCATCCCTAAAGCCTGAGGCCATCGAGAAAGAGCCCAGGCCAGGAGAGGCAAGCTGGAAGGTGCAGGAGCGCCGTGCAAGTGCTTTTTCCATGTTGCATCACCCGCAAATTTGCACATTACAGGTGCCAGCCCATATGGCAGAGATTTCCAACCCCATCATGCACCCATCCTATATTCCAAGACTGGCCCTTTGGTCATCCTGGAGCAGCTCATCCATGGCAGGCCAGTGCACAGGCCAGTCCTATGACTACTACAGCTCTGGAATATGGGACTGACTTTCCCACCATCAGCAAGCCACCATCAGTTAAAATTCATATTAGTGGTCCATGGGATTTGAAATTATGAGTTTGGTGGTCCCTGAGGTCCAAAAGGTTGGAGACCCCTATTCCAGTTTATATGCAATCATCAGCCTTGCAACTCTTGAACCCAAGACCTTTCAATGCTTTTTTTGCTTTCATACCCTGGTGCTTGAACCATGTAAATTTCTTCCTCTAATTCTGCATTGAAGAATGCAGTGGTTATGTCAAAATGCCAAATTTTATGGCCATGTGCAGCTGCCAATGCTAGTGCTAGCCTGATGTTTTCACTCTTTACAGTTGGCATGAGCACCTCATCATAGTACACATTTTTCAGCTTTGAAAAACCTTGTGCCACTAACCTTGCTTTATGTTGTATCTCATTATTGGGGAGTACTTTCTTCTTGTACACCCACTTGCATCCTACAGCTTTGCTACTCTGTAGCAAAGTCATAGATGTGAACACTTCATGTTCTCCTATGGATTTTATTTCCTTGACCATGGCTTCTTTCCACTTTACTTGTTCAATTTTAGGTAATATCAATACTTCCTTATAGTTTCTTGGCTCATACCATACATTACACATTTTAACTTTACTAGCAGAATACCTGTCAGGTGGAATCCCTTTGTCCCATCGCTCTGACATGTGTGGCATTGACTGCTCCTGTGTTTCATCCCTCTCTGCTTCATATCTATTTCAGCTTCTCCTTCCTGAACACTGACACCATCACTAAGTGAGTTACCATCACTGAGTTATCATCACTAAGTGGATCACCATCACTAAGTGAATCATTCCAGAAATTTGTATCAATTCTGTTCCAATTTTGCTCTGCAAAGCTTGCAGACCTTGAAATCAATATTCTCTTGCTCCCATCCCTAAAGCAACAACTCTTTGAGCCTGAGTTTTCTAGCCTTTGGTTGTCCCTTTCTTCTTATTGCCTTTGGAATATGCACCCACGCATTGCTTCCAAACACTCTTAAATGTGCCAGAGATGGCTTTCTCCCATATAGCACTGCATATGGAGTATCATTAATGGAGGAACTCCACAACCTAATAATTAAATAATTAGCAGTCAATATGGCTTCACCCCAATATGCCTGCTCAAACCAGAATCCTCTAGCAGTGACTCCTTTGTGGTTTGTAAGACTCCATTCTGCCTCTCAGCAACCATTCTGCCTCTCAGCATTCTCAGCTGCTGTGTAAGGATTTGTAGGTCTGTGTTTTATTCCTAACTGTCCCAACCACTGTTGAAAATTTGTGGACATGAATTCTGAACCTCTATCAGTTTGCAGCTGACATACCTGTTATTTATACCTTCTTTCCATGAAACTTATCCATTGTTTAAATTTCTGTAGCACCTGTATTTTATTCTTTAGTAAATAGCAGAACCCAAACCTTCTTTAGTCATCTACAATGACCAGTGCATACTTTGCTGCTCCCAAACTGGCTTGCATTGGCCCAACCAAATCTGCATGTACCAGCCCTAGAGCTCTTGTTGTCTGCCTTGTGCTACTCTAGCTTACTGAGAATGTCTTGGACTTTGATAATTTGCTTACTGCACAGTCCATATATACCTTACATCCCTTTACATGCAACTCTTCTGCAAACTGGTCCATCTTTTGAACAACTTTAAAGCTGGCATGGCCAAGCCAACGGTGTAAAAGATGAACACATGAATCATGTTTTGCCACATTTCCAAATGTTTGTGCATAATGAATATTTTGTCCCTGCAACACATAAAGATTATCTTGCTTTATGCCCTTTGCACGTATTATGCCATTGTGCTTTATGAGACACTTCCCATTTACAAATGTGGTCTCAAATCCTTTCTTGTCTAGAGACACTCAGCAAATTATGCTCCATTTCAGGCACACACACAACATCATTGAACTTTGTTTCCAGATATGAAATTTGCACACTGCCTCTTCCAATGCCTTTAGCCTTTTGGCCATTTGCCAAGGCTACTGCATCTCCAGCAGCTGCATCCATCCTGTAAAACAATTTATAATTATTAACAATTGTTTGACTAGCCCCACTGTTAATTAGCCATTGATTTCTACTGCAATAGCTGATTTTTGCAACAACAGCCTATCCACCAACTAATTGTCTTCCTTGCAAACTGCTTCTTCTGTCTTGCAAATAATTCTTTCTTTGCAACTTGCTTCTGTGCAAACAGTCTCTCTTTAAATGAGTTGTTTCTCCACAAATGAAGTACCACTTCTGTTGCTGGGTTGTAATCTGATATCCCCTGCTGCTCTGCTCTTCTCTGGAGACAGCCAGTCTGTGGAATTTTCCATTCTGCTCCTTGGGCCCCCTCCTCAGGGATTTCTCCTTGTGGCTTTTCCTAAAATGGCATTTCTGCTCTTCAGCTATCAGACATGCTTTCAATGCCTCCAAACACAATGGTTTGCATTCAAACACTGCAGAAACAATATCCCACGAGTCATCCAGACTGTTCAAAACCAAAAGCACTTTCTGAGATTCAGGAATCTGCATCCCATGCTGTTCTAACTCCACAAATAAGTTTGCATGTTCACCAGATGCTGCTCAACAGATTCTCCCAGTTGCAAACTGGCTCTGTATAACTTTCTTGATAATTGCATTATATTGCATGCTGACACAATCACATGTACAGTCCTTAACTTTTGCCAGACCTCATTTGCAGTCTTTAAATCAGCTACATTGATAAACTATTCATCTTGTAAACTTAAGATGATATAAGCCATTGCTTTATCATGTTGCCTCTGATCTGCAGCAGTTAAGGGCACTTGGGGTCAATTTTCCACAATATCCCACAGTTACTTAGCATTCCATCTTTGCAGCCCAAATGATATAATTCTTCTGATCCAAATGTGACAGAGACCTCTCCTTAATTTTGTCAGCCATCCTGCAAAGCCTTCTCTGCCTTCTTTTTTTAAACACAGGTAGTCTTTCAGCTTAATTACAGTTCAATCTTTTTTTTGTGTGTTCTGATTCTGGGCCCATAATCTGTTAGAGTTTGCAGCAGAAATTCAAGTCCAGAAAACACACAGACTGATTCAGCAGGATCATTAACTTCTTTATACTATATTTATACTATATTTATACTATATTTATCTACTTCGTAGATTCTTTCAATGTAACATAAGCAAAAACCAAGCAGCAGCAGCTCATAGCAGATATCAATTTCCAGTAAAGCAAGCAAGTTAGTTTTAGTTTCAATTCTCAACAAAGTACACAGAGCCAAACCACACCCAGGCTGTCAGCTCTCATTGGCTGGTCTGTTGCCATGCTTACTCATTGGCTGACTTTTTTTTTTTACTAAGCTCTATTCCAGTTCATGAATATATTCTGCCATAGTCAATTTTAAAAGTATAGCTATTCAGAGAACTTACAGGGCATCTGCAGAATAGGAAACTACAGCCTGGCCCATTTTATCAGGAGTCAGCACGCACAGCACACAGGTTAGTCCATGCCATCCTGGCAGGCATGCATATGCATAAAAGGTGACCGTGATGGTGGGAGGTGGGGCCTGCACACGCATGTGCCCGTTGACTCCTCCACCTGAATGCACTCACCAACTCCCCCACCCACTGGGCCATGGAGGACAAATAGAACACTGATCTGGCCCATGGAAAAATTGAGTTTGACATCCCTGCTCTAACCATTAGGAATTTTCTCCTTAATTCTAGCTTGCTTCTCTTCCTGGTTAGTTTCTTGTCTTGCCTTTTGATGGTTTGGAAAATAAATTGACCCTCTCTTGACAGCCCCTCAAATATTAGAACACTGCCATCATGCTGCCCTTACTACTTTTCATTAAGCTAGATATACCCAATTTCTGCAACTATTCTTCATATGTTTTAGCCTCCTAATCATCTTTGTTGCTCTTCTCTGCTCTCTTTCCAGAGTCTCAACATCTTTTTTATTTTATGGTGACCAAAACTGGATGCAGTATTCAAAGTGTGATTTTACCAAGACCTTATAAAGCAGTATTAATACTTCACGTGATGTTGTTTCTATCCCTCTGTTAATGCAACCTAGGATTGCATTGGCAGTTGGAGCACACTTCTGGCTCATATTTAAGTGATTGTGCACTAGGACTCCAAGATCCCTCTTGCAGTTTATTACTATTGAGACATGTTTCACCTAATCTGTATTTGGTTTTTCTTGCCTAAGTGTAAAACCTTATTTTTTCTACATTGAAGTTCATTTTGTTAGGGCCCAGTGATCAAGTTTATTGAGATCCATCTGGATCTTGAGGCTGTATTCAGGGATGTTGACTATTCCTGCCAGTTTGGTGTTGTCTGAAAATTTGATGAGTTTACCTTCTATCCTCTCACCTAAATTGTTTATGAAGATATTGAAGAGTACTGGGTCTAAAGCAGAAACTTGGGGTACCTCGGTGCTTACTTCCCTGCATGCAATGTAATTCCATTAAAGGACTACATGTTGAATGCAATTTATCAGCCAGTTACAAATACATCTGGTGGTGATGCTATCTAATCCACATATTTCTAGCTTACCAAGAAGTAGGTTGTGATCTACTTTGTCAAATGCCTTACTGAAATCCAAGCATACTATATCCACAGATTTTACTGGCTCACTAACTTAGTCACTTTGTCAAAGAAAGAAATAAGATTTGTTCAACATGATCTGTTTTTAACAAACCCATGTTGGCTTCTGGTTATAACTTTGCTTACTTCTAAGAATTCATAGATCTGTTGCTTGATTATCTTTTTCAGGATCTTCCCAGGTATTGATATCAAGCTGATTGGTCTGTAGTGAGAGGTGGTATTCAGCAGGTTCTGACCAGTTCTGGAGAACTGGTAGCGGAAATTTTGACTAGTTTGGAAAACCAGCAAATCCCATCTCTGACTGGAGATTATACAGTATCCTTCCCTGCCACACCACCAAGCCACACCCACAGAACCGGTAGTAAAAAAAAAATTGAATCCCACCACTGTAGTTGTACCATATAGTGGGTGTATGTTTGTTCTAGTACTAGTAGGTACAAATACCTGCAATTGTAAGTTAATTTGAATAAGATTATCAGATGTTGAGCAAAAGCAGAACATGTCCTTTTTGTCCTCATGTCCTTGAATATTGGCTAGTTTTTTGAATATCTCACTTGTTTGATTCCCCCTATAGCACTTTTCACATTGTTCAGCATTTAAACTTTAATGTATTTTCATCTTAATTAACTGCTTCTTTCTTTTACTCACAATTTTCTGTTTGATAAAAGGAATACATTACATATGCTTTATGTCATTGAAAAGAATAAGATTAATCTTCCTCAGTGCATATTATACTACTTAGTGCTTAGTGATGATGCCATGAAACTTAATTTTTTTGAGTAATACCTTATAATAAATCACAGCGAACTGAAAAATAAGCCAATGCCATTTTCTGGTACACAATTTCAAAATCTGAAAGTATTGTGGTTTGCCAGCAGCAGGTGTGGATGGCTGAGATCTCGGAGAGTGAGGACTCAGATGAGGGGCCTGTGTGTGCTGCAGGGATGGGGCCAGGACCATTAGGGAGTGGAATGCTGCCTTTGGAGATTGTGAAGGCTGGCAGCAGTGATGAAGAAGTCCCCAAGGACCTGTGTCCAGTGCGCGTGAATGCAGGGCTGCTTGAAGGAAAGAGCAGCTGCAGCAGCACTGGCGACTTGGGAGTAAGGCTGCAAGGTAATGGCCCCTCCCTTAAGAGATAAAAGCCAGCTGAGAAACTGGAGTTCTTTGCAGGAAGCAAAGAATTTTTTGCACTCAAGCCTTGTGGATGTTCCGAATATCTTGGTTGGTGTTTGGAGACTCTTTGTGTTTGAAATATTTCTTAGTAACTTTATCTAGTGTTCTTGGCAGCCTTGCACAACCTTGGCAAGGCTCATTCTTATCAGAGACAATTAGTTTGAAACAGTTTTTTAACCCTGAAGGAACGGAATTCGTAAAGAAGCATTAAAAGGTTTTGCTGTTACCTCTGTTTCGTGTTTGTTTCCTTGGAACAAGGTATGGGTCAGAACAGAAAGACATGAAGTTAGAAATATACTTGTTAAGTTTGCATGAAGAGTCAGATACGGAGTGCTTCAGTGAAGAGTTTATTAGTGACTACAGCTCATAACAGACCCGACTTGGCTGGGCTGCGGCTCCTACTTATAGCCAGCAGCCGCAGTTGCCAGCCAATCAGAGTGCAGGATTTTCCACTTTTAAACCAATCATTTCAACATTTTACAAGAACAGTTCAAACTAAACCAATGACATTCAAACCTGCATACATAACACCCCTCCCCACTAGGTTCAGTCCATACTCAAACCCCATCTATCTAATGTATTCTTTTAAATAGGTGGGGCTCTGTGTATGCGTTGAGACCTCGTGGTTCAGATGTTTTAAGGTTCTCACCTTGTGAGGAGGAAATGTGTCTGTTGACATTTCCTTACTTGGACTTCTAGTAATGGTAGAACCTGTTTGGTTACTACAACCTGGTCTCTGCTCCCAATCCATCTCCAACCCAATGTCAGCACCTAAGTCAGGTAGTGATGTGCAATCTTCCATCTGTAAAAATGGTTGTTGGCACTGTGACAGGTTTTGGGATGGTTCTTCTCATGTTAGCTCATTACACATGGGGTTGATTCTTGCTTGCTGAATATCCTCATGCTCCTCCCCTTCCCCCCTAGAAAAGGCATTAGGTATGGGAACTAGAGAGGAACAATTGCGATGTTCCTGAGGTAATCTGGATCTAAGTTGATCAATGTGCCTGCTCCAGAGGACTCCATCCTCTGTTTGTACTCTGTAAGAATGAGGGCCTGTGATTTGAGTTATTTCAGCAGGAATCCATGAAGGTTCACCCATAAGGTTCTTAGCATAAAGAGAATCACCCACACTGAACGTGCAAACTTTGCTAGTGGAATCTAGTGGTGCGTTGGGTGCGTAAGTGGGATGAAGGCGGTCAAGGGAGACCTAAGTTTCCTACCGTCAACAACTCTGCTGGGGATAAGTTAGTTGATGGTTAGGGTGATGTGCTGAACACTAAGAAGTTTTCAACTTTCTCAGTGATGTCCCCAGGACCCAATTGCTGAAGCTTTTCCTTGGTATAACGTACCATACTTCAGCCCGGCCATTAGCCGAAGGGTGCCCAGGGGCAGTCAGGGCATGTCTGATACCCTGTTGTGCTAGATAGGATTCAAAGAGGTTGGATGTAAATTGAGGGCCATTGTCAGAGACAAGAACATCAGGTAACCCATGGATTACAAACAGTTTTCTGAGCTGCTTGATGACAGCATCAGTTGTGGTGGATGCCATAGGAATTACCTCTAGCCATTTGGAATATGCATCTACTATGATAAGGAAGGTGTGCCCTCTGGTAGGGCCAGCAAAATCAATGTGAATCCTAGACCATGGGCCCCTAGGACATTCCCATTCCTGTGTGGGGGCGAGAGGTGGGGCAGGCCTGACTACCTGACAGTTGGGACAAGATGCAACCCAGTTTCAACCATTTTGTCAATACCTGGCCACCATACATAACTCCTGGCCAAACCCTTCATCCTTACAATACCTGGATGACCCTCATGTAACATTTCCAAAACCTCTCTTTGCAGTTTTGCAGGAATAACCACCCTGTTACCCCACAAAATACATCCTCTTAATACAGATAATTCAGTTTGCCTGGATTTAAAAGGTTGGGCAAGGTGAGGTAGATCTTGAAAAGGCCAACCTTTCTTAATCCAGCCTACAACAGGAGCCAATAAAGTGTCTTTGGCAGTCTCTCTGGCAATTTCAGCAGCGTGTACTGGAAGCTTGGCAACAGTTTCTAGGAAAAAGATATGCACCTCAAGTTCAACGTCCTCAATGTGAAATGGAAGTGGGCAGCGACTCAAGGCATCAGCATGGCCAAAGTCTTTGCCAGGCTTGTGGATGAGCTTGTATGAATAAGCACCAAGAAATTCAGTCCACCTCAGCATTCTAGGTGACAGGATAGTGGGTGAAGGTTTGTCTCCTGCCACAATGCCTAACAAAGGTTTGTGATCTGTAACAATGGTAAATGTTCTCCCATATAGATATTCATGGAATTTCTTGACAGCTGCAACAATTGCCAATGCTTCCTTGTCCAATTGGCTGTGATTCCTCTCTGCTTTGGTCAAAGTGCGAGAGTAAAATGCAATAGGGGCTTCCCTCCCGCTGGGAAGCCTGTGGCTCAAAACCCCCACTCCAAAGGGGATGCATCACAAGTCAGTACAACAGGCAAATTCTCAGAGAACTGTATCAATACAGCATCAGACGTGATTAATATTGTTAAATGCTGATTGTTCCTTCCTGCCCCAGACCCAGACAGATTTTTTGTCCAGTAGTCTGTGTAATGGTTCTGCAATGGTTGCCTTCTGAGGTAGGAACATGTGATAAAACTTAATAAGTCCAAGGAAGGCTTGCAAATCTGTTTTGAATTTTGGTCTAGGGGCTTCTTTGATTGCTTGAACCTTGGCATCTGTAGGGTGGATGCCATGCTTGTCAATCATGTAGCCCAAGAACTCAACCTTGTCAGTTCTAAGAGTGCATTTTCTTCCTTGACTTTTAACCCGCTTCCTGAATCTGGTAAGGACTTCTCTGAGTCTCTCTTGTAATTGAGTGTCATTTTCAGCAGAGATTAACACATAATCAAAGTAAGGCACTACCCCTGGCAGTCCTTGGAGCATCCTTTCCATAAGGCTTTGGAAGATGCCTGGTGCTTACTCAAATTGTAACCTTTTACATTTGAAGGCACCTCTATGAGTCACAATGGTTTGGGCCTCTGCAGTGGCATCATCAACTGTTAGTTGTTGTTTTTTTTAAACAAATTTTATTCAATTTTTAACAATTTTTAAAACAGCTCTTTTCAGTAGACAGCATGTTCCCGGTCGTCACTTTTACATGCAAATATGACAGTAGATCTATATTCATTTTAAACATTTGACTTCACTTCTATTCCATTTTAGCAGACAAAGGGTCAAAGAAATTAATCCTAATCTCAAGTCTTAATCTCAATCTGTATAACCCCCAGTTCATTTCGAGTTAATTGCAAATATATATATATATTTTAAAAACTTCATTTATAAATCTTACAAATAACAATATATTTGCCCATCATATTAAAGATAAAGTTCATCCATATCTATCCTTTAATTATCTTCACATTGTTAATACTCTTTTATCATTTACAGAATTCTTTTGTCCGTCAGATTTGCCCTTTCATCACATATTCTCTCCATAATTCTAAATCCGTACAAATTTTAACACTAAAAGAATAAGAAAAAAAACCTAGACTTGCCCCCTTTTACTACTTTGAAAGTGACACCTCAGTGGTTAATATAGTAGCATAATCATAATCATTCCCTTTAAAACGAAAGATAGAGAAAAAGAAAAGAAAAAGGAGAAAAGAAAACCCTTACAATATATCTCTAATCGATCGGGTTCTGCAATACATATCCCCTAAGATTTATTTATGGTTCCAAGATAATAATAAAAATAACTAATCTTGGTTATTGACAAATCTCATTTTAGGCATTTTCTAAAATCATTTCAATTAATTCAATTTATCTAATCATCATTTACCTTTCTTTTGTAAATAAGAAATAAAAATGTGACCTTTTACCAGTAAAAATTGTCAGTAACCCCTATTGTTTTACACTTTTATAATTACAATATATTCTTATTACCATTTCTTCATGCAGAACCCCCTTTTTAATACATTAGCCATTATCTCTATGCAAACAAGTTTCTTTCTTTATTATGTAATTCCTATCTTTTGTTCTTGTTTCTTGTTCCTTCTCCTCTCTTTTATCCCGCTATCCCCTTCTCTATCCAGTTTGAATCCTCTCTCTCTCTTTACCTTTCTGCTCTCTATCCTTCTGGACCTTTCTAACATGCCTAATTTCATAAATGTTCCCCTTTTAATTACCTTCTTAAGTTTCATTTTTGACCATCCTCCCTTTCCCTTTTATTTGTATTAATCTTTGTGTTAGTTGTCTTCTTAAAATGGCTTTCGCGTGCTGGCTCCCTTCTCCTCCCTTTTATCCTGCTCTCCCCCTTCTCTATCCAGTTTGAATCCCTCTCTCTCTCTTTACCTTTCTGTTCCTTTCCTTCTGAACCTTTCTAACATGCTTAATTTCATAAATGTTCCCCTTTTAGATACTTTCTTAGGTTCCGTTTTTAGCCACCCTTCCTTTCCCTTTTATTTGTATTAATCTTTGTATTAATTGTCTTTTTAAGATGGCTTTCTCTTGTGCTGGCTCCTCCTTTCCAAGGCTCCTTCTTCTTCTTTATTCAGCATTTGAATGCCCATGTTTTCTGCAACAAGCCAAGTTAGTTCAGTCACTTCCTGTGCAGTTCTTTCATACTTTTAAACTCCATTTTTAATTCTTTGGATGGCCACCAAATTTTTATTTTCCTTATTTCTTCTTCTTTAAATTTTCTATGATCCTAACCCAGGTCCAGAGTCTATATCAATATCACCAATTAGTCCGGTAGTCCGTCTTTGTGTATTCAAGCTTTCACTTTCTATGAGTCTTGCGTCTCTTTAAAATGTAACAACTCCAATCCACAAAGGAACAAGATAGTTTCTTTCTTCTTTAGCTTCCAATTTTTCTCCACAAAGTGGCACTTTCTGCCAGAGTCTTAACCCTTTCCTTTTATTTTGATATTCAAAGTTTTCCGAGCCCCAAACTTAAGTTCTTACGCTGGCTTCTTCCTTTCCCGGTTCGAAGCCCCTTAA